>DWFO01001405.1:0-15975 GCA_018246595.1 Mimoniades nurscia nurscia | reverse complement strand
TGAAACGTGGGAATGTTCTACATTCCTCTGCCTACCTCTTCGGGGATTACAGGCGTGAAGTTACTTTTTTTTTATATCATTTAGTAATAATAACAACGCCAATACAATAGTGTTCTTATATTAAAAAATGGTGACAAACGGCGTTTTATTTTAACTAGCCAGTACAGAGTAAAAAGGACATATTTATGTGAGTTGTCAAACCAAAAAGAAAGACACACTACCATGCCACACATGTAACTGGTGACGGTTAAATAGTTTCCATCACATTATTTTATATTTAGTCCTTTGTAGGAGCAATCATACGTAAAATAAACTATGCATACACAATCGCCCACGATTATTCATTCTCGTCAAGGCAACTTATTCAACCCAATGTCAGAAATGTCGCATTCTATGAAAATTATACCTACACTGTAACGTAGGTATACACTGTGAATGTAGGTAGATATAAATGAGAAAGGCAAGAAATTGATCGAAACTCGTAATCGGTCGTACCTAGCCGGCTCGCTCGGAACGGCCGAATACAATATTTTAATTGTAAACGCACGCCCCGCCTCCCAGTCACGCGAGATCGCGTTTCGAAATACCACCGAATTTACTCAGCCCTACTAACAGAAACACAGCGATAAATAAGTTTTTACACGAAACACCTATTATTTCACTTTAAGTACCTACTATTGTTTTTTTTTTCAAATCATCGTGACTGCGGTATGGAAACGAAAAACCAACAAAACCACTAACCGGATTGGGCTTCTAGCAACCAATCAGATCCTTCGATTTTCCGTTCCAATCGATAACCTATAATCGTTTCTATGCTTCACCTGCTATAAATTTTATTCAACACACAAAAAGGTTATAATTTCCTTGGAGCCAATAGGAAAAAGTTTATTAAGGCATGTACGGTAAAAAAAGAAAAAAACCGACGCGGGCGCATGCAGCCGCTGGGGGCGGATCGAGAGATCACCGCGTCTTGGGTTTAATTTCAACTTGGGCCTATTTGAAATATATCTGTAGTATATTTATTATCACACACTAGCAAGTAAAGTTATTTTTTAATAGCCATTGGCTCGTGTTTGACTACAATCTCACTCGATGGGAAGCGAGATGTAGCTTAAAATGCTGCACGCTTGCCTAAAAAGTGGTAATAGATTCACTTTTGTCTTATATGTACCTATAATTTATTGTGATCGCTGTATATCGAGTTTTGAAATGTATAAATAAATAATTATCTTTAAACCATTTACAAATGAAACACTATGACGTCGACATGAAGCCCGTCAAGTCTAGGCACACCTGCTTTCTTTAACCATTATGTAGAAACACAATACAATCAGAGCAGTTTAGCAGCAAAGCTAGGTCCACTAGACATCCTACAACCTAAATCTAACGCCGACAACAGTTTTGTTATAGTCAAGCCATTAACGCACATATGTACATATTTATATTACGTGTATCTTCTGTCGTAAAGATATACTATGTATGTATATGCATGTATGTATGAATGTGTGTCTTCGTTTACATACAAACCAAGTGTTTATGCCTTCATATATCTTCAAATCAGTTGCATTAACGATGGGAAAATTAACTGCAAATTGTTCTGTGATTATTGCGATACGAATAATGACTTATAAATAATAAATGCAGCATGCAGAATGGTTACTTTGTTTACAATAATAAAACACCAACAAATGTGAACATTTACAAGCGGTTGCATTTGCCGCGAGCGAAACCGTGGTGGCCTTTGGACGTAGAAGAACCAATGAAGGGCCTTGCAGGGATATAATAATTTTCCAATTAGATCGATAACCGGTCGAACCATTACTAGCGCTGGAGGAATCTAGCCAGCTTCGGGTAAAGACTGATGGTAGAAAATTACAGATAATTGACCGATTACGGGCGCCCGAAGGCGGTACGACCGTTCCGAGCCTCCAGACGACGTAATGTACTGATTATAAATGGAACCAGACATGTAATAGCATCGATTTTGATCCTGGATTCAGCGAGGCTTATTATATTAAGTGGGGACCGAATACAGAATCGGTGACGGCGTAATCGTCCTTAATCACAGTGTGGAACCGCTCGTTCCATGTAAAATGGAAGCCAATTCTCGCGAGTCACAGCGACGTTCTTGTTAGAGATTTTTAAATAACTGATATTGCGGGTGGATGTGTAATATTACTAGTCGTATACCTTACCTAAATCAGTTTCGCTCCAAAATTACCACGTTTTTTTAACGTAACGTACGTACGTAACGTAACGTAAACGTAACGTTTTTTTACACAGCCATATCTGTAGTAGTATCATAACATCGTTTTAATAAACCCGTTCGGTATCAGACTTCTTATCCGAAATAAAGAATGATGTTACGAAAAGGTCCTCTAATATAGTTAAGCGGGTAGCCTCTCAAGGCTGGCGTTCCCTGAAGGGTCATCCCTTTATTTCTACAACAATCGCTGGGAAATTGATATTGATGCGGAAAGGGCAGGTTTTCCATAAAAATAGGGTTTATTTGAATAAAGGATGACCGGCCCGCGAGGGCTGAGACGGGTGATAGTCAGTATACCTACTTTATGAGATTGTCTAGCCGGCCCTCGCGGCGCTACGAGTGATGTACGGGCCCCGCTGCCGCAAGCCGCTCCAGATGACACGATAATAATTTTTCCCGCGAAGTCTAGGTGTCCTCACATGCATTATAACTGTACAACCATGAGCAAATAATTATCGCAATTAGTTTTCTAAATACAGGTCTATAGCCTTCTGAGATTATTATTTATTAAATAGTCTCTTATGGGGAGATAGTATTAAAATTCAGCTCAAAAAACGCCTGACTGTCTTTCAACAAATTTAAAATAATATTTTACTTCGTAACTCTTAATAATAATTAATGAAATACATATATTACATCAAATATCACAACAGTTTTTGGATATCGAGTTAAACTAAAGGGTCAAAATGAACTCCCAAATGGACTGGAAATAAAAATATTGACGTCAAGTTAAGATATATCGACGAATAATAGGCGTGACATTAGTACCGCGCCGGTGACCCCCTCGGGAATCGAACCTAGAGCCACACATGGCACTGTCCGCGCCGGAATTAGTTTTACCCCATTTCACGGAACTTCGTCATGCGCGCGCTATGCTCTGCGGCTGTCGAAACAAAAAATATCATAAAGATCATTCCTCCAGTCTTTGTGTGGCAAATATTCAACAAAATGAAGAAAATATTAAAATTTAACAACGAAAATTAATGAATTTTTACTTGAAAATCAACCTGAGATAATAATTGCAATACTGGTCATTTGTCAATCAGAACGCCCTCATTAGAAGCTATTGTACTAAATCTATTACACTTCAATTAAAACAATTATTTAAACGCAACTGGTCAATTGTGGTAATGAACCACACTCCTCCGTCTCTTCGGGAATTACAGGCGTGATATTATCTCAATAGTTTCAATTAAAATTATTATTGGCTGGACAATACTGTCTCGGGTTTGGTTAATGTCAGACCACACGACCACATTCGACCTCATGGCAAATGGCTATTAAAGATTAAGTGGGTATACATGAATTAAAAATGGCAACCTGACCTAAATGTTCTGGTCCTTAACGGGGAAAAAATTCCTTCTGCAACAGTGGTAACCTACAATGTTGTGTATATACCTACATACATTTATTGAATGAATAAAATAAAATATAGCTGAACGGTACAAAATGAGACAATTTTTAAATAAACATAACATAAAATAACATCGAGATGTACCTACTCGACATTTTTTATGAATTTCACAAGAAATGTAGAACGCACAGGCAGTGAGTGCTTGTGACCGGTCTATGTATTATTTTAACAACGTTAAAAACATTAACTCAAATATCGTAGAGTTGACTGGCCCTTGACAAGACGTTTTTTTGTTGAACGTAAATACAACTAAATATTGATGATATTCAGAATTATCAGCGGTGTAGTAAACTTTGTGTGATCCTATTGTTAACGTACAATTTGGACGAACAACTATTTACTTACTTTAATGAAACTTAATGTCTCCATGTGCTTCATGCGTAAAGCAAAAGAATAGAACATTAATACGTCTTTATTAATATCTATATATCATATTTTATTAATATGACACAAAATAATAAGAAGCATATTATTGAATTTCAATTGGCAAGAAATTTCCTATTTAATTCCAGTTTTAATAAATATAAAACTTAAAAAACTTGGTAGCGGTAACAGCCGGCCTTGAATTCAGTGCCCAAATCGACCGTCCTGGGTTCATACATATACAAATATATTCCATATAATTTTTTTTAAATTCTATTAACGCCGAAGCTGTAAAAATGTCATAGTCTCAGATATTCAAAACGCTTTTCTAGAAAAAATTTCAAGTAACATGCGATGATGCTATTTTTTTAAATATTTACCTATGTATACTTGTATGTGTGTTTGAATGATCAAATTTGATAATTTAAGAGAAATTAATATTGTACGAAAACTTCAAAAGAGATCAGCTCTGTGTCCTACAGTTCCTCACCCAAAGTAACATGTATGACCAATAACAATCAGTTTATTTGTATAAAGCATTTGACATGTCTTCAATTGGTCATAATATACCCATTAACTCATGACTAGTTTTGGAAGGGCATAATTTAATCATGCATATATGCTCATTAAACGTATAATAGTAAAGCATCTTGAATTGTAAAATTCATTCTAGTTGACAATTACTAGTCATAATTTGCAAACTCCGGTTAATATTTAAATAGGTTTTGGGCTTCGACGACAACACTTATGCAAAACGGAAGAAAGTATGCCCTTCATATCATTAACTTCGATATAACTTCACAACGGGGAATGCAGTCAGATATGATCTTTTTGACAATGTAATAAGGGACATACTTGCATGTATTAAAATTTCGAGTAAAAGCAAAGAATTGACATGTACACCGCAGTTCAATTAGGCTAATGGGGAGGGCTCAAAGGGATTAAATTAATTAGTAAGAGAGTTTCGCTCCATTTTGTTACTCGCCTTTGTTTGTCGCTGTGTCTTCGATTTTTCTAATTCAACACAGGTGTGTCGAGTTACGAGAAATTTAATATAACTTGATGTTTCTTCCACAGTTTTAAATATCACATAAATATCAGTACATTTTCTTAAATGATTCGGTTGCTACAAATGTCATAATATAATTTCTAGTTTTAATAAATTCGATATAGAATTAAATGCTATCAAGCATGTACAGATAAACTTAAAATATACGAACGTAACGTCACGTATGTATCCCCGAAGAGGCAAAGGAATGCAGAACACTCCCACGTTTCCCCTGTTACGTTTACGTCCCACTATGGAATGGTGGTCAGCCTACGGCCATACACCGGACACATATCCAGACTCCGAGCTACTACTGGAAGATGTAAATTAAAAAAAAAATGTAGCGCCCGACCGGGGAATTGCACCCAGATCCTTCCGATCGACAGTCGCACTTGCAACCAACACGACCATCGAGGCAGTAAAACATAAACAATTGAAATAATTATAAAAATAATGTTTTAATTATTACAACAATAATGCGTATCACAAATCATTTGCCACATTCGGGGTCGTAATGGCTAAAAACGTAAAACGGCGTATGTGTTCCAAACTGCCGTAAGCGCTGGCAAACACCTAATTAAGGATATTAAAGTACGTCAGCGACCGCAAAGGAGCGTCGCGAACATTGCATTCGCACGTTGTAAGCAATAAAACGCAAGCGCTACCCTCCTTATTTATACGGATGAGGATTTTAAATTAACTGCGTAAAGCTACCCCGGACGCGCTGCCCCGAGCTACAGCGTCGAGGTGTATTCCACTTGAGACTGTTCCACTGTCAACATTTGTTCCATTTGACACTAGTTACGTACTTTGAAAAAGTTAGCAGTGCGATGGCATGATGTGTTTAGGTTACCTGACACAAAACTGTGACAATTTAATAATGATAAAATACAGTATATTTGAATAATAGAAAGTAACATTGTTGCAACTATAATTATATCAACCGTATGCAGGTTCGATTTTATTTTACCGGTAGCCGAATATTTGTCTAAATTAGATCGTAAATCATTAAAGTTTCAAGTGTGAATGTTATTGACGTTCTTATGTCAAACGGTAATGTGTACTCAACCTCTTAAATGTTTACTATGTGCTAATGTCTGACAACAGATTATTATGTCTGTTTTTGACTGTGTGAGCGTAATAAATGAATGATTTATTTAAATCTACATTAATGTACCTATTTGTAACACATAATATACCAATTTCAGCTTTCTGTACTCTATATTTATATAAACTTTGAATATGCTCTACGCAACAATATTGCGTGCGTGCAATTTTCTTAAAAAGGAGTCAAAGATTTCTCTGCACGTATAAAAAAAATTAGATATTGATTTAGAATTTAAATGTCATTTGTTTTATACGTTAAAATCATACCCTGATTCTAGTACAGAGCTATTAAATTATTTATTAGAACACTTTTTCGACATCTAAAACAAAAACTTAGAATATCCACATTTAAAATGCTTTTTCGTATATTTGTGTACAACTAGCAACACTCGCCGCTGTTACTTAAACGTAGGTATATAATATATCTCTCTGCGGTCACTTCGCTTACATTAAACATTAAACCCTTCTCCCCTTACCAGGTTTTATTGCCAATGTTACTCATACACAAAATTACCCCTTGCATTCTACGTTACAACTTGAAATTTACTTAAAAAAAAGTGGATTTTTTCTCATTATTATTGTCATACTGGACTAGTACCTACTTGGTAAATAAATCTACAAATTATATTGACGTGTGTTACACCGATTAATCACGGATAGACAAATCACATAGTTTCAACTTTTTCCAGTGACATATTTTTTAAACTATGTACTACAGACCAGACCAGACTAGATGCAATAAACTCTCAACGCCCAAGACCTCTGCCATCTCGCATATGGTCAGCATCGCAGTCCATGACTTTAAGCTTTCCCGTTCTCAGAATGTGAACTATCTCCAATCGTGGAGTTAGGAGTCCCCAGGAGTCTGGGAGGACTCCAATAAAGAAATGATGCACGTTAATGTGGACCAAGTAATATGTGGTCAGTGGACCCAGTGGTCTATGCATGATTACAAAAGCCGTAATTGATTAACCGGAAATTATGTCCCACATTGTAACATCACGTCTGCAATTTTCGGACAGGCGGAGGCTAGGCGAGGATAGGCGGAGGAATTCCGCTATGGAATAGTGTTGAGTCTGTTGCCATACACCGGGAACATATACAGACTTCGAGCCTCTACTAGAAAATCTAAGATAGAAAAATCTAATACTACCCAACCCAGAATTTGAAACCAGGACGACTCGACCCGCAGTCGCGCTTGCAACCAACATGACCAATGGAGGCAGTCAGAGCCCCATGATATAATTTTTATGTCACATTTAAAACAATCACCTCTAATAGGAATATTAATTAGAGTCATAATACAATTATCTCACAGTGTTGGTTTGACACAAATGCTCGTATCTGTACAAGTTCAGCTATCACGCGACGGGCCGGAATCAATGATCCATTTTATTGAGTAGCAAGAGTTATGCAGTTACGACACCCCGTCGGAGCCGGGGGCGCGCTCCTATCAATCATTGGAGGCTTTTTTGAATTTAATAAAATAAAATTTGTATTTTGTCATCGATGCTCCCTCGCGCTTTTGCACAGGTCCGCACTTAAACCGTTGCAATAGAAAAATATAGGTTTTTATATTGTATAGAAAAGTATAGCTTTATGTAACTTTAATTGATAACGTGAATGTTTATTACGGAATAAACATGAAAGTTTAAAATTGTCTACATGTGTTTTATTGGGCGAAAAACGCTATCCTGAAAAATACCAAATATAAAAAGGATTTTGAAACGAAGTTTTTTTTTCGATGTTTTAAGAACGTACTGTTTTTTTGCACCATATCGCTTGTATTCCGCGTAGAAAGAGACAGAGAAATACACTCCTCCGATTTACCTATTACGTTCTATGTCCTACCATAGAATTGGGAGTGAACCTATTGCCGTATACCGGGAAATGAATTTTTTCCCGGTATACGGTTCGAGCCACCGCTAATTTTTGTAAAACATATATAAAAACCAGATATTATCGGACCCGGGATTCGAACCCAGGACCTCTCGATTAGCAGTCGCCCTTGCAACTACTCGACGAACGAGACAGTCAAAATATTATTTGATTGTTTTCAATAATAAAATTTAACGTCATTATAATATTTAAACCATACATAAACGCACATTGACTTTAACATAAAAATTATTTCTTAAAAATTCTCGTACTTTCATATCATAAGAATATTTTTAAGAAAACAATCATCACTTACTTTCAACAAAAATTATATCAATTGAATACCTATATTAAATAAGTATTTTCGATTTTTAGACAGACGTCATGGGAGCAGTACGCGCCTGGCCGCGGCTGGAGCTGGCGCAGAGCCGTGCGGCGCATCTGTCGCCGCGCGCGCTCCTCGGGTCGAAGCCTGCATCTTCAGAACTCTTCTTTGTTCAAATAATCAAAATACCAAATAACTTTTGTGAACCAATAAGAGCATTCGTACAGTTATTACTTATTACTTTTATTCTTATGCCAGGTTCCTTATGAGGTAAGCGGAAAATATCGACTGACAAACATTCTCTATCCTCACAGATATGCGCGTCTCCTAATTAATTATTTTTTCCTCTAGAAATCTAGTCATCCATCAATTAATATATGTAATTATTAATTCGATTATCTTAGGACATGTCCTTATTACGCTGTTGGTTAAAAAAAATCTTTGTCAAAACATATCCAGTTTTATGGTAACATAAATCTTTGTGTACATCGTACAATACACTACTAATATACTTGTTGTAATATTTTTTCAATACAGAAAGAAACTCATGCAATTACAAAGTTTTCAATTAAATTCTCATCCAAGTATTAAAAAAAAGTTTTGCAGTATCGCAAAATCATTGCAAACGTGCGCTTATTAAGGATGCATCAAAGCGATCTCCTCCGATTACAATCTCACTCTCACCTCATACGTTCACACATTAACACATTCATACAAACACTTACATACATACATGTACCATACACCGATACCCATAGTCCATCACATAATTTAAACACACGAACCTAACGATGAGCGATTGTTAGTTCACACGCGCAAATAAATCGAAAGGTTACGACTATCGAATAACTCGCGAATCGAGTAAAACTCAAAATGGACTGCATTTTAGCCTACAGTACGGTTATTTTAATGTGATACGCTACGAAAAGGTGGATTAAGTAGATATTACTACTATCAGTCCAATAGTAAAAATCCTGACTGCCTCGTTGGTCGTGTTGGTTGCGAGTGCGACTGCCGAACGGGAGGTCCTGGGTTCGATTCCCGGCTCGGGCACTACTAAATTTTCTAATTTAGATTTTCTAGTTGTGGCTCGAAGTCTGGATATGTGCCCGGTATAAGGCAATAGGCTCACCACCTATTCCATCGTGGGACTTAAAAAGTAACTCGTGAAACGTGGGAATGTTCTACATTCCTCTGCCTACCTCTTCGGGGATTACATGCGTGAAGTTACTTTTTTGTGTGTGAATAAAAGCATATTTTCTCCTCAAAGACACTAAATGGTTTCATGAGAATTCCTTATATTATAAGAAAATATTTATTTGTTTATGTGAGTGCTCTTTATACATATGATGTGGCAACATACACGAAATATGTAATTGTTTGATAAATATCTTACTTCTTTGCTTGATGCTCATTTATTATAGGATTTAGTTTTGATGTGATTACCAAACGGTCAGGTAGGCAGGTAGGTAGGCAGGTAGGTAGGCAGGTAGGTAGGCATGCCCGGCCTCTGTCACCCGTGGAGACGTTTAAATAGCCGTTAATAAGTTTGGAGGAATAAAGCTATTTCTTTAGTCCATATTTTGTCAATGAAACTAACTCGAAGAAGTATTATACTTCGAGTTTGTTTCAGTGACCCGTTGATGTAGTAGTTCAGGGGTATCGAACCCGCGGCCCGCGGACCGCATGCGGCCTGAGATGATCATTTTTGCTGCCCGGTCAATATATCCGACACAAAGCAAAAATAAAATAGAAATGTGATTTCGAATCGAAACCAGCATATAAAATTATACCATACCTACTTGTCGCCATATTAATATTTACTAATTGATTTCTTTGCTATTGTAATGCGAATTTCTAACTGGTCCCTGAGCGGAACCTATGAATATTGATTTCTTTTATTGCGGCCCATCTAAAGTTAAGCATTGTTTATTTAACCGTTATCATTTGAGTTTAACACCCCTGTAATAGTTAGTGACAATAACTGCTCAGCCGGGGGTCTTGTAACGTATGTAGTTTGGTTTTAAATGACAAATAGAATGTCTTATTATTAATATTCTGACAGTAAGAAGACTTTTACTGTTACATACAATAGTTAATAAAGTTGTTTACTTTTATGTAGGGGTACAGTAAACATCCAAAAAGGCCACTTTCTTAGCTGACGTAAGCATTTCCCGAAATAAATGACGTTGTTTTGTTAACATGGTTAGTCAAATAACGACTCAAATGTAATCCTTTGTGCTGCAGAGTACACAGTTACAAGGATAAAGGAACGAATTATGTTAAATGTAAAACACATAAATTTAAATACGCTTCATAATTTCCAGTTCCTTCATTCATTCAAAGTAATTCCTTGTTTGAATAAATTGTTGCGAGGTAATTTACAGAAAACAGTACTCAAACAATTTGAAAAAATTCTGAATAAGATCATGGATGTGTTTAGTAATATTTTATTCATGGTAATACCTACGAAAGATTTCCCGTAATGATAAGTCACAGTTTTAACCATCAGCTGGAAAACGAATTCCAGTGCAGCAGCAAAAACATCTTGTCCAGTTTGATAAAACAAACACAAATGAAACATATTTGAAACCATCCGAAACTGTTATGTGCAGCACGCAGCTAGATCTAAGCAGCGCGAAAACACACCGAAGCACAGCGAGCGGTTTCATATTCACGTTTCGAACCTGGTTTTTATTTAGCTCGCTCGAATGCGCGACACAAAGGCGCGGCGGCGGATATGTATGTTAATGTATAAGAAGTAAAGAATGGCTAGAAGTGGCGGGCAATTATTAAAATGAAAGTTGCTATTATTTCAATAATAATTAATTGCCATTGTTCATGTTCATATAGCAATTAACTTACCTATGTGTATGCGGTTAATTAGACATTGAAAAATGGGCTACTATCATACTCACCACAGAATTGAAATTAAAAGTAGAATAGAATATTTATAAATGGGAATTAGGTGTAATTTAATGTTACTAAAAACTGCATATTTAGCTGTATATGCTTAAATTATGTTAATGATAATTTTTGATATTTAAAATTCAGTAAAACAATTAAATATTTATTAATTTATAGCATTTATTACGCTTAGTTCGCATCTACGCTATGTATGAGGCGGATAGCAGCCAAACTTCAACATCGTATCTATAAAATAAGTAAAAGCAAAAACGCACATCAATTCATGACTGCAAGAGATTCGAATGAAACCTTTCCAGTACATTTATATTTTCGCATTATACATACGTATGCGTATGTGTGGTGTAATCGTGGTTTCATCAAAAGAGCGGCATGCAGCGGGAGCCATCAGCGCTCGTCACGCCGCATTCATCCGCCCTTGATGGTGGCCGCAATTATGTGACTGTAGCACTTCTCAACAACTGTATTTTGCTTTTCTTACGCCACGCAAACCTCGAGTGGAGTCGACAGCACTTCAATGCGCCGTCTAATGACGTAATTCCCCGCCATTGACGACAATACACCGATTCATATTAAGATTACTTGACTTTCCACACAAAAGTCAAATACAATCTGTAGACGATTGTTACTGTTATCGTTACGGAAATACGTTTAATATGTTTGTCAAACGCCCTATAAAATTATATGTAGTGTTCAATCACATGGATATCTTATTTATTATAACATTACGCCCGTATTTCCCGGGTAGGCAGAGGTACTCCTCTGCCTATCGGCTCAGCCGTTACTTAACTGGCCAAAATAACCGATAAAAATATTGTGTATTATAAATAATAAAATCATTTACTTCGCAACAAATGTTACAGCTTGAGGGTCGAGATCACGTAACTTCAAATTTGTATGTGACCCGCACCTAATGGGTTGTACATGACTAGAGGATCCCCGCCTCAGGCTATTTCCAAGCCTCAACCAGGAAGTTAAAAAGATGAGGCTCCACAATATCCTCGTCAAGAACTTGTATTGAATATATTCTCATTACGTTGACATAGTTACATAGTTTTCAAATATAATTAATCCGTAAGTTTACGACTAACGAGTTAAATATGCTCCAATCGGGAAACCTTCCTTACCGGTGCGTAGTTTGTTGTTAATATCTTACACAATATTTTGTACTGATGTAACACCAATTTCGATAATAATCTTTCTAGATATCTCTTAGTATTCAGTGGAAAACAGATAAACATACGAAAGTTTATTTTTTGATGGCGTTTACTTCTTGCCCTAAAAAGTAACCTTTGTAACCACTTTGTTTCGTAATGTTAAAATATTTATGTATAACTTTAAAATGGTACGACACAACATACTTTTGTATTCGTTGGCCAGATTTAACGAGCTGAAGAAGACGGCGAGGTACCACTGCATTCGGAAGGCTCTTGACCTAATGGTGTGGCTTAAATGAGGGGAAGCCTCGGAAGCTGTTCAACACGGGGCCTCCAAAGCTGATGATAATGACATATTTTAAAAAGTAACGTAACTTCACGCCTGTAATTACTGAAGAGGTAGACGGAGGATTGTAGTAAATTTTTTATATTAACCAAATAGAAGTAACAGAAGTACCTACTTATCGCTTCGTTACTAATTTCAAAGTTAGTAAAATGGAAAAATGTATAATAATAACAATAATAATAATAAAAATTAATTCAGAATGCAGTCAAAAATGAAACGTCTTTGTTACCGTAGAAATAGCTATTTTTATTGCCGATTGTTTAAAAAGGCAGAATGAGGTTGCTCTACTTAAGTAGCTAATACAACAGCGACACTGTTTTACATCTCATTCCTACGTAATATAGATGTTTCGTATACAGTAAATGCAGACGGAATAAAAATAAAAACGGAACAATCATCTCCATCCCAGGATTTTATATATCTGTAACACCCGAGACATGAATATTAAGGAGCGTCTTCCAACGTTCCAGACAATTTGCCATCAGTCGCTACGAAATGGTCCTCGACGCGTAATGGCCGACAATTCCTTTTCCCACCTGAGCCAGATCTCTTGTAGTGTAATGTGTCGCAGGAATAACAGGTGTTGTACATTTAATGTTACATAGATAAAAAAACTGGTTAATGACATCCACTAAGCACCTCGAAACATATTGCTCGAAAAAGTTACATTAAGATTTAAGACGGTAAAATTGGAAACGTATGGATGTTGAAATCGGTCCTGTCAGCTGTAAATACAGACAATTTATCTGGTGGCATGGCAGAGGCGAATTTTTGTACCTACTGTTCGAATTTGTAGTAAAAATTACACATACTCTATCGAGTAGATGGACGTAGGGATGGCGAAACAGAACGTAGGCAGTTAAATCAATAAATTTGTAAGTACATACGCGAAATGCTGCTTCATCTCTATGTCACCAGCTCTCCTATACCTGTGGCATCTTGTACACACTTGCAGTCTTGTCCGGCCCGTACGCTACCCCCCCCCCCTCTTCCACCGTGTGTGCTCTACTTTCAAAATAACTCTTCAATTATCATGTGATAGATCTCATAAAATTTCCGTTAAGGTTTTCTTAACGGAATGATTACTCGTATAATAACAAAGTCACATACATAAAGGCATACATTAGTCGAACTTTTTGTTTGTCTTAACTTAATACTCCATAACAAAGGTTGTTTTACTTTTTTTGTTATGTCCGAGCAAAGCAAGGATCCATGTGAGTTTTTTGCGCGATGCTACGAGGCGCCGACTATCAAAATTAACAAAAATATTCATTCCCGCAAAATATCTCGTTCCCGGGACTATGAAAGTGTATTAAAACGTCATAATAAAGCAATGTAGTCACCTCTGCAGTGAAGAAGTCTGAATGTAGCTTAACAAGTACAGCCTTATCTAGCAATACGTAATTTTTTTCACACATGGCTTTCTTAATCGTGAAATCAAGCAGACATTATTAGAGTATACTTTTTATGTAAATTTAAAATTTTCGATTTACCAATCAATTTATAAAAGGGAGCTTATTTGGATGAAAAATATACAAATTTAATCAAATGAAATAAAAAAAATGTACAAATATTGTGTAAATTGATTGGTTATTAGAATTCTATTGGTAATTATTTAGTATTTCTAAATTAGATTTTCTAGCAGTGGCTCGGAGTCTAGATATGTGCCCGGTGTATGGCAATAGGCTCACCACCTATTCCATAGTGGGAGGTAAAAGTAACTGGTGGAACGTGGGAGTGTTCTACATTCCTCGGCCTACCTCTTCGGGGATTACAGGCGTGATCTTACTTTCTATATAAATATTATTTAAACCCAAACGGAAGAAACAGTTGTGTAAATTCTACAGCAGTAGTTTAAATCTCTAAGCGCAAAGCCGATAGGCAGACGAAATGTTTACAATTCCATGAATACTTTGAGCATTGGGCCCTAGTCGGATTTATACACAATCTTAAATCTTCAAGCTACAGATCAGTATGTACGGGAGAACACTTGCCATCTTCGTAGTCAGTCAGTATTGGTAATTGTGTTAGGGGCATAAAACGAAAGAATGAAAAAGAAAGAAACGAATGAATGAAGAATGTGAAAGAATGAAAAAAAAAAGAAATCAAGTTTATTATGACTTCTTTAACACATTATCGATTTTAATTTCAATTTTAATGAACATCACAAGTAAATTAAACGCGGGAGGCCGACATTAATGTGAAATTAATGGTCACTAAGATCTTGAAATGTTGATGACATTTTTTTATTACACAGATTGCTTAATGAACTCGATACGACGACAGTAACGACTACACTCTGCCGAGTCAACTTGACGACTGTTTGGGCGTTGTAATTTTTAGGTTTCGCAATTTGTTTTTAAGTTAGCCAATAATAAAACGCTACACTTAAATGTGATCGTATAACGTAGCATTACATTAATGATGTTATATTATTGGTGATTTATGGCAACAGGCTCAACACCTATTCCATAGTAGAACGGAAGCGTGAATGGTGAAACGTGTGAGCGTACTACACCTCTACCTGCCTTTACGGGGATTACAGTTACGTTTATGTTTTATTATCATACTCCTTTCTTTTTGCTACTTCGCGCGCGTTCCCATGCAAATGGGGAATTCTCAAGGAAAAAAAAGTATCACGTACTCTCTGTCTACCCCGTGCGGGATCTGGCGTGAAGATATGTATGTTTATATAGGTAAAAAGTATCCCTTAAGGTTTTAATCCCAGGTTGGGCGATACTTGAATTTTCTAACTTAATTTGTCTAATAGAAATTTCCACTAGTCGTTTGGAGTATTAAAATGTGCCCGGTATATGGCAATACGCTTAGCACCTATTCATAGTGGAACGTAAACGCAACTGATGCAACGTACACTCCCCTACCTACTTCTTCGAGGATTACAGGCGTGATGACCTCAACACACAAAACCCCAGCCTAGTTACGTATCAATAGGCCATGTGTAGTTTAACCCAAAATATTATTATTATTACACATACAAACATAATATGAGTCTAGTTAATCTATGTTACCTCTCGTACCTATATAAATATTATAAACCCACAATATATCTAAAAAAAAGAAAAAAAAGTAACTTCACGCCTGTAATCCCCGAAGAGGTAGGCAGAGGAATGTAGAACATTCCCACG
>DWFO01001404.1:0-15981 GCA_018246595.1 Mimoniades nurscia nurscia | reverse complement strand
GTAACTGGTGAAACGTGGGAATGTTCTACATTCCTCTGCCTACCTCTTCGGGGATTACAGGCGTGAAGTTACTAGTAGTAGCTCGGAGTCTAGTGTTTGATCTTAAAGCAACACACAGATATCTATGTAACATTAAACAAGGCAAAGCCTGTACTTTGGTGATCAGATATAAGATAAAGTTATATACATACTTACATAGATAGTTATATACATAATTATATTCATAGTTACATAGACGAACCCGTGGATACAGAACAAAAAATCAGGATCATCACTTAAATTTTATTTCTTAGGAGGGAATCGAACTCATAACCCTTGGCACGGAATTCAGGATTACCAAACAATAGATCAACAATTCAGGTTTGTGAATTGAAACGACTACGAAATTAACTTTACATGCACGAGTTCGCGTGTTACAAAAGAATTATGATCTACTACTATTACAAACGGTCGGGGGCAATATACGGGAAATACGAGCAAGAATAACCCGTAACTGCCATAACTGAGATAAGAGTCGTCACGTGCGTTCGGACGTTTCGTGTGACAAATTTACATTCGAGTCGCGAGCCCGCGACTGCCGGGCGCAGGTGCTGAGGCTGAGCGGACGGCGACCGTGAAACATAGAACATTCTAGTATGACACGCTTGATATATGACAATACCAACACTCTCCGTGAAACAATGTCACTTTAAAAGGGTCCTGCTAACTCTTTAGGGTTAAGTCATATACATATATATATATACATACATTGTTAGTTCTTTGAGCACCATGACGATCTTGATATTGAACTCCTCAAAATGTTACGTCAATATAACAATAGATATGTTAATATCATACCAGCTATTAACAAAATTAAAAAAATAATCTTGTTAAAAAACTTACTAAGAAAATTTTCTTGTTACGCCAAAAGATAGCAGACTACTATGCCTTGTTAACACACATATACATACAGTAAGTTACGTGGCTTTTGAGATCGTTGTACTTTTGACTATTTATTTTCAATAGTCACATTAGGGATTCGAGGTAAATAGTGAAATTACTCATTAAGATAGGTATCGCATGACTCAGCGGGCGAACGTATCAAAGTAAAAACCCCGATAAGTCAAAGTCATTATTCACGGGGGTATGCTCTGTTCGAGGCCGGGTCCTTCGGAATTGCCGAAAAAAGATTGCTTACTCAGATGCCGATTAGAAACTTCCGGAATACTGTGTTATACTCCGAAATATGACACGTAAATAATACGTTCCATTCTCGGGGCCTTATTCTGTAATATTGAATCCAAATTAGCTGCTAAATCCTATTAACTGATTGTAACAGGATATCATGGCTGTATTTCCCCGAAGGGTGGGCAAATAAGTGTAGTCTCCACACTTTTCACCAGTCAGGTATATTATACGTCCCATGCAAACGGGAGTAAGCTTATTGTTATAAATTTTCTCGTTAACCATTAACAAAATTAATGAATAATTCTATACTAAGACTAATACTTTCTTAGACTACATGAATTATAGTCTTCAAGTTATTTTAAATGTAAATGGGAAGTCTGCACGTTTTGCATCCTTATTAAAACTTCACCACATCTATTATGTTTATCTACAGCGCAGATATTATAAATTTAGACATGTCTTGATCACGGCCATTACTCGCTGTTGGTTTCTACAAGCCACGCCATAAATCACCCGCTTTCACCACAAGTAGTGGTGCGCTGCAAAATAAGATTTAAAACACCACCAACAGCATTATATTAATACTTTACAGGAGACAAGTTTGTAATATATATAACCAAGCGTTTATGCTAGGGGGAATATAATAATATTTTTTAATGTAACAGTTAAATAAGCTGATGCACGTCATCGGAATTGGGAATTATTTTTACTTAAAGTACATAAATTAAAGTATTATATATCCTATTTCTAACATTTGTAGGCAGAGAGTAATGATTTTTACCGGCTGCGGTACTAACAAATTTAATTCTAGTCTAAAATACAGTCTTCTTTTAGGACATCTCCGTTTTGATCTTAAGTTTGCCTATCCCAGCTCTACCAATTGTGCTGGTCTTAATTCCCTTACACCACTATGGATTTCTTACTTAACTCCACTCACTGCATGTTCTTTTGCACTACGTAATTTTCCCATCACATTAATTCCTATAGCAGCTGCACTCACGTTACTTAAAACTTCTTAATTCCATCGTTTTTACCGCTACTATTTCTTTGGTATTACATGACTGCAACAAAACATGCGTAAAGTATTTTTTTAAATGCCTACATATTATGAAAAACTTACTTATTCACAATATATTCAATATAATTATATATTCAGAAGTGTCAATTTCTGAATATTTATACTTTAGTCGCAGTATACTTTTGTAAATGACAGAAATTTTACCTAGAAAGGGCTTTACGGCCTTTAGGGTCCGGATATATTCAGTCGTGCTTAAGAAGTTCAGTTCGTGTTCATTTAATTCTACGGTACGACGTTTTCAGAAAAAAATACGGCAAAAAATACATACATACAGAAAAAAATACATACAGAAAAAAATCAGCGTTAGTGAAACAGCAAAAATTAAAGACTCCCTGTGTGACAGCTTGAATTTTTAACCACTAGGCATCACTGCTTACACTTAAAGTTATACAAGTTAAATCACGGCGTTACTAAAATATATTTTATTCTCACATGCGCTGCGCAACGTATTAATGTGTTTTAATTTTGCGCATAAAGTATTATTTGTACCGTAAGTAAATTATAGTGCGTAGTTTTTCTCCATATTTAATAACTATGATTGCATATGTATGTATATAATACTACACAAGTAATAATAATACAGCAAGTATATTGATACTTGCTGTAAAATAAATTTTGGACTGTATTACCTATTATTTGTTTCTTTACCTCCTTAGCAATAACTACTTCACTTTGCGTAATTAAATATCTAATTCTTCAATGTACGAAGTTTATGGAAATTCAAGTATTATAATTATTTTAAGATTCATTATTATTTAGTCAAAAATATATGTATTATTTCTATAACTTTAACATTATTCAATTCGCATTTCTTAAAATTCTTCTTAGCTTGAATTCTATACAATTGGCTCTTAGCAACAAATTAAAAATATAGAACAAGGTGTTCTGTGCGATTTAATTGTTGGGAATGTCTGAAAATTTGTGTTACCTACTACCGAATTTTTTAACAGCAACAGTGCAATGGAAAAATAAATTGTTTTCAATTATTGGACTTTATAGCCGTTACTCTTTTTTGATTTAACCATACCTTGTTTTATTAATAATGCTGGATGTAAATTGAATTACATATTTGATAAAGATGGTATTCTTAATACTCGTTTACCTTTACTGTTAACTTTCGTATAGTTTACGAGGAGCTTATATCTTCACACGTTTGCGTTGTAAGAACGATATTATTTTCAACATATGGCGTAATACATATATCATACGGAACGCTATTATAACGTTTCTCAAAGAAAATCTAGAATATTAGTTGGATACAAACAGGTGGATATGTGAAAGACTTAAGGCAAACGCTTAAAGTTTTATTCGCCACTGAGAACGTTACCTATTTATCACACAATAAACATTTTATATTTCTCTTCCTTTATTTTCTTTGCGGCGTAGGCGATAGAAACTAAATTCACGAAACCAAGCACCGGTAATCTTTTCTCGGCTAAGCTGTGAGTACCCAATGTTTATTTATTTTCGAAATGCGAATTTTGTTTCGAACTTGTAGCAATTTATTTTTTCTCTCCGATTTTACAGTCAGAGAACAATATAATTATTGATTTGTGGTAACTATTGGCTGTAATGTAATGAGGTCTCTCTGCTTGATAAGAATATCTAGCCGTCTGTGGAACATTTTACACTACTTTAAAAGTGTTATAATTATTATTATTATAATGCGTATGAACGTTTGAGTTCCTGAATTTGCCAATAACCAATGTTTATCAAAAGATAGTGTACAGGTTTGTCAAATGTGTACGAGCAGCAAACACTTCAATATTAAAGAACCGAATTGTTAATATTGCGAACGCGGCAGCTAAGTAGTATAAGCGTACGCTAATCCACGAAGCGGTATTCCATAGGTTGAGTAAGGAATAAAATAGGATAAGCCTGACTGGTTAGGAAGGGGTACTGCACGTTGATATGCTACGATTACCTCCAACGAATCTTCACATCACGTAACCCCTGTCTTACTGGCAGCACTTCATCTCGGCTTCAAGATGTCTTCTTGCAGTCTCCTTTATAAGTGGACTGTATTTTGCGGTAGCGGTTAGATGTGAACGCGGACGCGGATGCGGTCTAAGCACTGTCTCAAACATATGTACGAAACCGGTGGTGCAGTACATAGTAAGAGCGGGGAAATATAACAAAATATGTGGGCAGAAAACTATTCAGCCATAATGGTGCGAAGGAATATTAATATATAATTTGTTTAACAATTGAATGTATTCGGTTTGTAAATACAAACCGAATACATTCCGACACATTTCAAACACAATTAACATTAGCACCGACAAGTTACTGTCATGGTAATATCAAGCAAGTCCTTCGCGTGTATTCTAAATGCGACAAGTACTGACGTAAACGTTCCTACTTGTATATTATTGTCGAATAATGAACCGACTTTCTCCAAACCTATTTGGCTGGTCTTGTATTAGTTCATAATGATAGACAGTTAAACAAAAGCCTAAGTAGTTGATGTTTTTTTAGAACTCTGAGCTTGTTTGTTACTGTTGAATTTATATATACAGTTTGAGTGTGAGCTTAAAACTTTCACCAAGCCCATAATAAGATAACATAACTTTTTCTTCCCTGTTCAGTACCAGTTACGTGTACAACTTATATCGTTTTACAATTTATTATTAAAATTCTGTAAAGAATCTTTATAATATGTTTTGTACTGTCTACAGGTTTATTGCATTCTACTCATATGCCTGAAGACATGGGAAGATAATGTTTTTTTACGTATCCTACGTAAATAAACTAGAGGAATTGTTAGCTATAAAACTATGTAACGTATAAAGTCAATGTATAGTTGAGAGCGATAGGCCGTTGCTAACAGACTCCATTTTCAATTAGAGTGATTCGGTATTTCGCGTCGTCCGACTGATCATCCTTTGTTAAGGTAGAAAAAACGCTTCAAGAATTTTCTGAAAGGCTTCGTAAATATAGATCCCGTTACAGTATAGTACTTTATTGGAAATAAATTAAATCCAGCAGAAGGGTATTTGAACTTTGACGATTAGGAATGAGATCGATTAAATGGTACTTGCTAACTTATGTTTATAACTCAGTATAACAAAACACGTAGGTATATATTAATATCCCATACATATTAACGTAACTGTTAATAATATAATTATTACCCATTTGTAGTATGTGATGCGATTGCCACGCTAATGCTGCGACAACCATTCATGCCTCATATCAACGTAAAATTATATATAATAAATATGTATTCTCCTATCCATAGACTGAGGAATATTTATTTTGTCTGACGAAGAATATTTGACTGATACATTACATATCTAAGTATATATAGATAAGTGCAAATATAACAAAAGAAGTAAGTAGTTTGACATAGTATCAAATGAAAGTATATCAAAAAACACGTCCTAAATGTACTTGTAAATGTGAAATTTGCAGTTGTCTTCTGGTTGGACAAATGATTGGAAGTAGGTACAAGGCAGTAGAGAATTTTAAAGCGACTTTATATGGGGTATATTATGAAGACCTTTACCTCGTGCTAACAGCTCGAAATAAGGCTAATCGTATATCATTCAATAATTTTAAGTAATGTAACTCAACTAGATACATATTATTTATGTTCAGCGGCGCAACTAAAAATACGCGTTTGTAGCGACGCAGAATTTTATATTTATGAAAATGTACATTTTCTAAATTCATGAGTATTTTTATTTTAATGCCTCGGGCCATTTCTTCTAATTGTTACAATTTACGTGCGACCATTTAGCGCCTTAACGTTAATGAAATTATGGTAGGCACGCATTAATGTGCTACAATTGGAGTTACTTGCTATGTTGCCCAAAACTTAATATATTCACCGTGAACTCGATTTGCTGAATTCCTCGTTGACGCCTTAAAACTATATATAATGCGTATATACTTGTATCTTCACTACAATGCTTTTTGTATACATACATATATCCTTTATTGAAGCACAAAGTTCAAGCTTTCAAAACTGACGTACTTCTGTGAAGAGAGCGAAATTTGTAAAAGTGTATCAGGTTTGTGACGACAGAGATATCTAACACGCGCTGTTTTCTGGTTATTTAATTATTAAAGAACAAATAATTATATACAGTTTATAAATTAAAAACGTTACAAATTGATGACTACCTTTGAATATGCAAGCAAGGTTCAGTTTAAACACAAATATGTCAGCATTTCTTCAAGATCTAGGTACTACAAAAATAAATTAGTCACACGGAAAAGGTTCTCTCTTTGACTTTCGTGTTATAAGCATTTGCACCTCGCTATAAAATAATTTTAAATTTGTTCATATGAAAACAAATTATTATTGGCACGCCATTCACCGAAACAATAAGACTTAAATGTTAAATTTAAAATGTATCTCTTTTTATACGAGTTAAACATCATTCAACAGAAATATTTTTTCGTAAAAAAGTATATGTGATATTGCGTTGTAAACTAGGTAGTTGATAGGTATCAATGTACATAGATCATAGAATTCATGGCCAAATTATGTTCGGTAATTAGATAGCCTCAACATCTATGTTTATCTACCATAGCTTGTCACACACACCCTGAGATATGTGACGAAAGTTACTTAAATTACAGCTGTACACTGGTTTTCCTGCAGTCAACATGTTTTGTCGATGATTCAACATTCTGACGCGAGATTCAAAAGCGAGAGATATTTATTTTAATAGTTTTACAATATTGTTCCTTTACACGAAGATGTTTCCATCAGCTTAAAATTGTCGTCGCTGTTCATGTTGATTTCTTAAAAGCTATTATTGTACAGTTTCCTAGATTTTAATTTTTAAACGTTAAATGAAATTATTTGATTGAATATCTAGCACATTTTTTGTTACTGTCTGGAAGGATTGTATTTTATAATTTTGTTATACCTCTAAATGATTACGATAACCACAATTTCGTTTTCCTTTTCAAATATAATTTTCCTTAGTCACAGCATATTGTATTGTAACCCTTGTAAATAATCGTATTAAATTATCTTCACTCTGCTCATGTTTCCTGATCTTCTCATTATCACTGTTAATTTTTTATTTTTGCTTTCATTAGATATTTATCTACTTTGACCAGTAAGTTATTGTTGTATTATTAATTTATATTTTGAGTTTTTACATCAGGTTGCACTTCTTGTATAATTGCAAGCCACAAATCTATTACCTATATGGAATTGTAAAGACATCCATTTCGAAAGGCAATTTCAAATTGAGCGTGAAATATGAGGATCGTTCGCGTACGTCGCACCACACGCTAAATTACAATGTGTCAAATTGCAGCGCATATCCGTATTTGATATTTATGAGGATGTTACGTTTATTGCGCGGCGGACTGTACTTATAGGATAAAAAAACAAATTTGTTATTTTTTTACTCTTTATTGTAGCTTAAGTCTTAATAAGTAAGCTTGATTGTATAATTGTTTTATTAGTACCTATCTTAATCAAAACCTATGTATTGATTCACAAAGTAATCACACCATTTCTAAGAAATATTACTTTCTTTATGCGATAAGTTTGTGTGACATGATTAGGTATCGTTGATCTAGGACCGTAGATTCTAGGGGTTGCAAGCGCGACTGCTGATCGGTAGGTCCTAGGTTTAAATTCCAGGTCGGGCACTATTGAATTTTTTAGTTTGTTTTAATAATAGTGGTTCGAAGTCTGAATTTGTGCCCAGTGCATGAAAAAAAACTCACCCGCTATTCTACATTGGGATGTAAACGTAACTGGCGAAAGTGAAACCGAATGGTGGTAGTATCATTTTGAGGTTCAATAATAAATTGTTCTAATGAACCAATTTTGAATAAATGACATTTGAATTTTAAACTTTTAACTAAGCTAAACGTTGAGCAAGTCACAAATGATTAATTCCTACTAATTCGTAGGTTAAAACATTAAGATCATTGATTTACTAGTTAGGCGAACTTCGAATGTTCTAGAACATCAAGAATATTCCAGAATGCCATTTTCCATGACATGTATTATACACTCACGTCTTGCGCAATCCGCTTCATCTAAACCAGATAAGTCAATCACCTATACATACGTATGTAACTTGGCACCAAGCCTAGAGTCCCAAATACTCCCATTAGCTAATGGGGTTGTCGGATCGACGCTAATCTTCAAACAAAAAAGGTTTGAAATTAAATTTACATAAATTATCTCACATCAATTTTTACAACGTCTGCATTTTTGTCGCTGAATAAGACTTTTTCTAGTTACCATAAGCATTTATTATTGTGATATTGGACAATGTCATATTAACTCAAATAGTCGAAATTTTACCCCGGTATTGTATCTCAGAGGACATTATCACGAATGTCGTTTAAAGGTATATGCCATTATCGGGCAACATTGCAGGTTTTTATATCACATTACTCGACGCTTGCAAATATATGTATGTCGTACGTTAAATATTTAAAGCGTGTTAAATATTGGATGTTATCGTTCATTGTCGGTACCAAGTCAACCGATATGATGAGCTCTTATTGCAAACCATTTATAACATCCGCAGCTATTTGCTGTGCGATCGCATAATAATATTGAGGATGATACATCATTCTGACAGGTTTTTGTTGTGGTTAATATGTATTTATTCTAACCAGCGTTCTATAATACAATTTGTTGGTCTGCTTAAGGTTGTGTGTGGAATATGTTGCAATATACAACTACATACATACATATGTTATTTTTAAAAGACGATCGAAATTAAGTTATAACAATTATACTAATGTAAACATAACAAAAAATGTGTATTTATATGTATGTGTATGATGTGTATGCATATGTATGTGTATGTATGTGTATATTTGCATGTGTATCTATTTTATATGTATCTACGCTTATGTACTATATGTATATTGGTATATTAGATATGTGTATATGTGCACGCTAAATTTGTCTCAAATTGCGAATTTTCTTTCCATTCCTGGGTCTACTGGAAGAGATTTCTTATAAGAATAAGCAGATCCTTGTACAAAGTCTCTTTTTCTGATTACTTTTAAGATTACAGTGTACAAAATAAATAAACAAAAATAAATAAATAAAAAAAATATCTCACGCCGCAGAGGTAGGCAGAGGTGTATAACACTCCCACGTTTTACCAATTAGATATAAATGTATTATGTATTTTGTACAAATTATTTTATTACTGTACTTATTATATTCAAATTAAAACAAACTATATTGGACATCTAACTAGGCCATATATTATGTAATAAAATGTTTATAATACTTCCTTAACTAGTGTTAGAAAATATGTATGGCTAAATTCGTATAGGCGATCAAAAAATATTAATATGCGACATGATGTTCGCCTGCAACAGTGATTACGTTCCAATTCAATTCCAAGCCTTTTTAATGTATATTTATCCTTTACAAGGGTAAAATAATTCGCCTGTCAATAATAGTTTCATCTATTTGAGCATTATAAACTCGGATCTCATAGTACGTTTTTTTTCAAATTGATACACATAAACACTTTTATACTGACAAAGCAAGTACGATTCCTTTGACGCTGCTAATATTTTAGCGACTCTAATTTCAATATTTATTGGATTACTATAAACATATGCGTATTTAGTGTAAAATAGCAGTATCAAAAATAACTACAACAGGAGTAATATACAAAAAACAAAACTGGTAAAGCACAGATCCGAATTAGGTATCTAAAAGGGGTCGGAAACCAAAAGCACGTACAGAAAGAGTTGCAAAGCACGTCTCGCCCAGTGCCAGCGTATACGGCAAACGCGCTGTGTAGCTTAGCTCCACGGATTTAGTTCACCCCACGTTTCCATCGTGAAGCATTTTTATGACCATGGATACTACTATTTTCTGTTAACAGAATACTTATGAAGCAAATAAATGCCACATGAGATATTACTGTAATTTTACCTTTCGAATATGTGAGTGGGTTCTGTTAGTTCCGGGTGTGATGGCAGGTATTGTTATCTGCAGGTCCCTTCTCCGATGGGTCGAACAGCTTCTAGAGATATCCCGCGCGTAGAAAATGGTACATGCAGTTGCGATGATTAAAGCACATTTTTCATGTTTCGAGCAACATAAAGGGCATGCGAAAGGCTTTTGTGTTATCATTAAAAGGAAACCCTTGTATCAAACGTTTTGTATGAAATTCTTTGGATGTGAAGAGTTTTATTGGCATAATATAGTAAAGGTTGGATATAATAATTATTAAGTAGGTACCTACTAAAAAAACGAAGATGCAATACTTTTACTTATGATCATCAGCAAAGATGGCGTAATTTGGCAGCTGTAAAACTTTAAGGGAGATTATTGCATGTCTTGTTAATACGCCTTTTGTATTTTAATACTAATTGACCATGAACCCTAAGATGTGGACATGCAAGTTTACCGCTGAGACATTTCACATGGTCAGTGTTACCAATTTGTCTTTAAAATTGCATGATTAACTCTATAATAGTCTTGAATACAATTTTCTAATCACGAACGCGTTAATCCTTTGTGCGATTCAAAGCGACTCGCACTTGTATTAGACTGATTGAATCCCGACCCTTCGGGACCGAGGTGACCTCTTTAGCTCAGCTATTATGCGGCAGTCTTCGAAGTTTCGGACGTGTTTCTTAGTATAAAATATCTTAGAACGCAGGCGTGATTAAGGTAAGTCATATTTTGATACAAATAATCCAGCAGGGCGGGCCTGTTCGCTCTCTCCCGAGATTTGTAAGATAAAGTCCAATAGATAGTAAAAGGATGGAATATTTCAATAGAAAGTATTGACTCGAGTGGGTACTCGTATAATAATCGTTGAAAAATAAGGCGCGCCGTGAAGTACCTGTATTGTGCACAAACAAAGCTGTGAAATTGACTGGAAGGTGGATTTGTTGAATAGCCAATTATGCATATACCTACTTGTTAATACTTAAAATGATAAACGGACTCCGGTTTCTGTCTATGGGTTTACCTTAATACTTTTTTTAAACATTAAGCAGAAATCACTTAATAGCCAGCGTGAATTCGAATTATTTAAAAAGTAAACGTTGGTTCAAAAAACTACATTGTACTGTTATTCTATTATTTCATTAAACAGAAATCATTCAATGCCCAATGCAAAGGAATTGTTTGGTTCAATTTTTTCAAAAAAGAAACACGAGATATCGTTTACATACATATCGACGATAGTGGATCATTTTCGTATTACCTAACATTGACTAGTGATTCTGTTGAGCTTTTGTGATAACTAGAAGATTCTACATAACATCTATTCGCTACTTCACACAAAACTACGAAGTATGCGAAAAACTCAATTGTCAACCGTTTACAAGTAAGCTAGAACAATAATTTTAATAACGTTGATATTTTCCACTCCTCCAAAACGTCCTTCAAACGTGATATAAAGAACCATATTGGTTACACGAAAATTAATAAAGACAATAAAAAAAATAAAAAAATAGAAAATAATTAAAAATGAAGTAAAATAAAGTAAAAGGATAACTCTGTGTATATGTAATGACGAAATTTAAACTATTCTTACATATGCACACTGTATAAGTTATAAGTATAAAATATATAGATAAATATGTTATACACATAAATACTATTATTACATCTTACTCTTTCGACACACACACACACACACACGCACGCACGCACGCACGCACGCACGCAAACACATGCACACACACGCACGCACGCACACACACACATTATACGTAGCGACGATAATAATTGTGATAAGTATAACATATATAATATAAATCCGTTATTGGCTTTCAGTGTAACTAAAAGAAATATTTGTATTTATGTAAGTGCTGTGGATTTTATTAAATAAATAAATCACGCCTGTCATTCCCGATGAGGTAGGCAGAGGAATGCAGAACACTCCCACGTTTCACCGGTTACGTTTACTTCCCACTATGGAATAGGCGGTGAGCCTATTGCCATATACCGGGCACTTATCCAGACTCCGAGCCACTAGTACAAAATCTAAATTAGAAAATTTTGTAGTGCTCGACCCATAATCGCACCCAGGACCTCCAGTTCGGCCGTCGCACTTGCAACCAACACGACCAACGAGGCAGTCAATGAGTCAACGAGTTTTATGATAACTAGAGCATTCTAGTTTTCATAAAACCACCATAAGAGCATTCTAAGTAATTTCTACTCATTTACCAGAATTGATAAATGAGCAAAAGTTACTTAGAATGCCCTTTTTTCAATTCAACCATAAGTGCGAGAATGATTTAAGGTGTTTATGGTCATAATACCACACCTGTATTTCCCCCAACCGAATAGGCAGAGCAGTGTAGGAGGAATTATATAGGTATAGCAAGGAATTCGTATAGTAAGTAGTAATTAGTATAGAGACTTTCAATAAAGTCTAACGCTATCGTTACAACATAGTTTTGAGATTCAAGTCAAACGAAGGGGGTTTAATAAACGTACTAAACTTACGTTGGTCTTAATTAAATGGATTTTAATTTTAATTATGTTGTATAATGTAGTTCAAAACGCTCTGTGTAATGTAACACTCGATTGCCACATCGCAACTTCTCTCTCAAACTTAGCTGACACGCTACCATGTACATATGTCCCTAGATATAACAAGTTACCCTTCCAAGATATTGCAAGAAATATATTTTAAAAAGTACACTTCTTATCAAATGATGGCAAACGTTCAGTAAGAAATCTACATAATTTCAATACATTTGCTATGATTTTAATCTGGGGGAACTAAAATATATAATTATTGAAATTAAAAGTATTCAACACGTTCAAAAGTTTTCGAAGGTTTACCACCACAAACACCTTTAATACACATAATAACATTTGACAGGCCCGTTGGTGCAGTGGTTAGTGAACCTGACTGTTGCGCCGGGGGTCGGGGGTTCGATTCCCACCCAGAATAAATATTTGTGTGATGAGCACAAGTATTTGTTCTGTGTCTGGGTGTGAAAAATAATAATAATAAAAAAAATCTATTTAAGTATATATTTATATGTATATATGTAGTTTATCAGCCATCTGTTTACCATAACACAAGCTCTCTTGACGCTTAGTTTGGGATCAGATGGCCGTGTGTGTTGTCCCGAGATATTTATTCAAAAAAAAATATTTATTTATTAAAGGTACGTAACATCACGCCGGTTATCCCCGCAGAGGTGAGCAGCGGAGTGTAGCAGATACGATTCCATGTTTAATATAATCAGTTTAAAAGTAACTGAACTAATATGGTATAGTATCTTTAAAAAGTCTTCATATAACCTTAGAAACGAATTATAACATTCTGCTTTAATTAGTTGATGCATAAATTTCGGATAGCCGATTTTATCTTTTATACTCGTATGTTGAATGGAAAACTTTCAATCCAACAAGGGTCGTCGTAAAATTTATATCATTTTTAGTAATTATCTTGACTTTTAAAACTGCATCATCATCACAAGTCAATAATATTTTTTTGATTAGGTTTTCAGTTTTCAATGGGATCGAAAACGTCTTCTGGTTTATACCAGAAGACATTTTTTCGATGTCAACCTATTAAAATATTTTTCGTTCTCATGTGAAAGATCACATTGACATTCATCGGCATTGTGCTGTAATAAAGTATAAAGCTTTTTATAAATAAAACATCCAGTAGACTTTGGTGACATCGAAGATCTTATCCGGACTAAGTCTTTGCACAATGGCGTTTTAATAATGGCCTCACAAAAAATGATCTACATATATCAAAAACTACTAAGGGGACAGAAAAGTTATCCAGCAATCACACACACAGGGTGACAAAAAACCATTGTACTAGCAGCATGTGTGCGTCTGTTTATATCAAAGGGTTTTGGAGTCACTCTATAGATCTTAAAACACCAAATATATGCGACCGGTAGAATACGAATGCTACAGAAAACGTATTTATTTCAACGTAATACGTATAACAGAATATCTCGTGACACTAGTTGTGTTGTGTAGCAATCGTTTTTGTTTATATTTTATCAATCTGATTTTTAGTACTGATATCGCCCTTGGCTGGGCACTCTCGTTAATGGGTACCTATGACGACCGAGCCCGCATTATACATATGTGTGCTTAGTTCTATACACTTTTACTGGCGACCCTACGTGACAAAACTTTGTCCCTCCCTACATTCAAATTTCTGAAGGAGCAATTGAAATCGGAGATCGTAAAGAGAATTAGAGCAGGGTCTTTTTCGAGCGCCCGTTTTGTTTCGGGCGCTTTCAAAGCGGGGCTTCTTTTGAATCTCGAACAGCCATCGATGTGGAAGTGGGGGCTGCATTTATTGGGATTCCCTATGGCCTACCAATAGGCCGGTGCGAAATCGGGTAATCTAATAGCTTATTAATGAGGGGAAGCCTTCCATCGGGCCCCATTCTTCTATCCTAGTAAATTTTAAAATAATAGATCCAATCTCGCCCGTTGGCTTTATTTATTTGACGGCTCGTTGCGCGTATCGCCGTCTTGTTCCTGCGGACGCGAACGCGATGTGGGAAGGTCGGTGGCTTGGGCGATGTGGCTCCTCCCACTAAATTTATAATACGATAAATGAGTGAAGTCGGCGCGGAACCGGCCCCGGAGATAACACGTAATGCGAGGTTATTGCGTGAAAACAAACGGCAAAAAACTGGTACGTAAGAGTGATATACGGTCCGGAGCAGACCTTTATGATCTAAGTCGGCTGTTATGCGGACGAGAGAATAGCGCTTCGTGGATTAACTGTGTGCAATAAAGACAATATGTAATTCAAAATTACGTAAGCTACAATATTCTGATGTTGTTTAGGCTACAATCCTAATTTTAAGAACGACAACCTTACGCCTTGATCAATTTGGGATGATTTTGGAGTTTGGTTACAAATTATACCTGCAGGGTGAAGAACTAAAACTTGATTTTAGTTTATCATTAAATATACGTATATGACATATGATAACAGGGAAAAAATTTTGAAATATGTTTTCAAATTAAAAGCTTATCTTTTAATATTATGTTTTTTTTCACAGCGCTACTACTGATCGCAAGACCCTGGGTTGATTCCCTGTTGGGTACAGTAGCTCGCAGTCGGCGTCTGGATTCGTATCGGTGTATGGTAATAAGGTCACCCGCTATTCCATGATGGGCCGTATTAGATAACAGGTGAACCGTGAGAGTGTACTACACTCCTCTGCCTAACTCTTCAGATAATACAGACGCAATATTTATCAATTTATTTCTAAAGGGAATCGGTAATTTAAATTAAATTTAGTATATCTATTTATTCTGCATTATTTTAAATCGATACAAAAAGCTACTCCTCGGAGTAGAATTAAGTTACATTCGTGAGAAAGCTTTGAACATAGGCAAAGCACATGCTCGAAATCGAACATTCAGTAATCTTATTAGTTACGCCTTCGGCACCATAGACGATAAAAGGAAATGACTTTGTTTTTGGTTAAAAATGCTTAAAAGCGTAACCGGTAGCGATCGGCGTGTAATTGTGGACATATTTCTTGTTGTTTCATCTGAGAAAGACGCTTTTAATCCACCATTACATTTGTAAAATCACAGCTTTGTGAGGTATTTAAAATTTAATTAAAATTTGACTGCCTCGTTGGTTGTGTTTGTTGCAAGTGCGACTGTCGATCGGGAGGTCCCGGGTCGAGCACTATAAAATTTTCTAATTTAGATTTTCGAGTAGTGGTTCGGAGTCTGGATATGTGCCCGATGCATGGCAATGGGCTCACCACCTATTCCATAGTGGGACGTAAAC
>DWFO01001403.1:0-15986 GCA_018246595.1 Mimoniades nurscia nurscia | reverse complement strand
TATAGAATACTAGTATAGAATACTAGTATAGAATACTAGTATAGAATACTAGTATAGAGTTCTAGTATAGAATAGTCTATTTGACTAAATCGTGTCTGCAACATATTGTGAAAATGTTCAACTCTGTACCGGCTATTTCTCCCGATACATATAGCCTGGAACTATTCGAGACAAGAGTGAATAGGCACTTTCTAAGCAAGCGTGCTATATCTTAAGCTATAAGCTATATCGTGGCCAAATGCAAGCATATGATAAATAAAGAAAAGGGTTAGTGCAGGGTATAATGTGAATGAAGCATTGAGTAAATTACTGAGTTGTCAACTTCTGAACCAGCGACCCCGATTGGCTTTACGCAAATCAGTGCTTACTCAGTGCCGTATTACTGTACAGAAGCGACTTTGAGGTATGTAAAGAAGAGGATCAAAGTAGAATAAACGCGATCGACATGAGGTCATTACGCATTCATAATACAAAAACAACAAAGAAGCTTCTTTTGAGAGCGCGTGTTGATGTTAAAATGAAAAAGGGCAAGTTACGATGGTTCGGACATATAAAAACAGATATACGATTATACAAATATACTCCACTGACTCGTTGCTCGTGTTGGTTGAAAGGGCGACTGTTGATCGGGAGGTTCTGGGCTCAAATCCCCGATCGGACACTATAAGATTTTTCTAATTTATATTTTCTAGTACGGGCTCGGAGTCTGGATGTGTGCCCGATGTATGTTCATAGGCTCACCACCTATTCCATAGTGGGACTTAAGCGTAACTGGTGAACGTGATTTCACCTATTTAGACCAAATAGGTAAGGTATTGGCTAATCAAAGAGTCAAAACTATCCGAAATAAACGGACTTGTACATGTAAATGTAAAAGTATCATGTCAGGTCTGTAAAAGTAGATATTATTGGCATTCGGTGCTCTCTGTCTATCCCGTGAGTGACCTAGGGTGACATTATGACAATACCAAAAAACCATCAGATTGTTATAAGGTTAGTTAAGCTTGCAATGAAATTTAATTAAATGGTTATCTGCCGTAGAGTAAATTATAAATAACTACCTACTGTAATTCAGTAAATTGCATCCTATATGTAAGATATTCTGTTAGGAAACTATGTACATAATAGTTTTCTGGTATATCTCCAATAGTCTAAGATCTTCAATTACCTCAGGAAACCAGCTGTTACGCTGAGCGTGAACGTTACGTCAACAAACAAAGGTAGATGAAACGCTTTGAATATTGGTTCCTATGGGAAGATACTGTGGCACTGTCAACATTTGTGGTCGGGTGTACATTTCTTGTTTATAATGGAAATTGATGGTTGCATTTATAGATCCTTTTCGGTAGGTACATTTGGAATATTATTCATCTCATTATTGAATAATTATTATTCCGTGTTGGTACACTGTATATCTAAAAGTCGGAAATAAAATAAATGTATAAAGGGAAGATAATTTTTCTATTTTTTTTTTCAATAAGAATCTAAAAAGGAAACTAAATATTGATTTGATTTAAATGAAATGAAAACACATTTGATGTTTTTAATTATTACAAGTTTTTGAAGAACAAATTTTAAACCGAGAAGATTAAACAAAAATTGAAGACTTGATGGGCTGTATCTCGAAGTAATTGAGAAACGTAAATTGGACGGTCTTTTTCTTAGTTTATCAATTTAACAATCTAAACAAGCCGAAGGAAAACATCGCAAAAAACGGCGATCCGTCTTAGTCTGCGAAATGAGAAAGGCAACGGAAAACCAACTCATTAATTTTGTAAAGAGAATCGAATGGTGTGTATTTAAGGAATGTTTTATTTAATATTTAAATTGAAAAAAAAGACATTCGTTCCTCAATACTAATATCAATAATAATACTCAATACTAATTTATAAACGAGATAAAATTATTTGTGTGCTCTTCGCTAGCTGCACGTACGAGTACATAACAGCGGCACGTGGTTTACTGCTATGGAGCAGTGTTTGGGTTCTTACAACATAAAACGAAAAGTTTCCAATTAACCAGCCAGTTCTTCTTCTTCGTGCAGCTATCGTGGCGAAAGTATTGCAATGTCCAGGGTGCGCCGGGCATTGTATGTTCACACTTAATCAGACATACGCGCCGCTCGAAGAGGCTCCTTTCATGGACTCCACAGCCACTAGATACTGGTCAATTTGACTACAAAGGTGTCTTGGTCCCTCACAGCTCCTACATCCATCCATATTTGCATTCTTCGATATATTATCTAGTTCTTAGTTCTAGGTCATTATTTTATATACCATTCTTTCTATAAGTCCCAACTACCCGATCGTGCGTTTACAATTTTTACGCCCATGCTCTCACAAGAGCCGCTGTCTTACGTTAATCCAATATTATAGGTTTTTATTATATTTCCTCTTTTACACGAAGTCCAGAGCGTCGAAAGAAATTGATGAAACAAATTAGTTTCACAAACACAGATGAGTTTTGTGGTGTTTTAGAAATGAAAATTGATTTTCTTGGACGTTTTCGTCACAAATGGTTGATGTAGTAGTGAAAAACACTGTGAAATGTTAACATACAGACTTAAATCCTCTCCCCGTACATATGAAGCTGGCCACTCTTACGGCTCTGTTCCGTATCAACCTCTGTTTGGTTTAATCTAAGGCTCAATCTCACAAAAGAGGGTGATTGCAGATCACATCGATATTACCTTCATTCCACGCGGCGCCCCTTTGCCGTGCACCAGTGGAAATCATACTATTATTATGCACATACAAATTTTTGAGCGGGAATACGAAATGCGGACAAATGTGCCGCTTCGGATTTGCTCCGCTTCATGTGATATGCAGTATTGACTTTGTTCGTGAATTAAACTCGACAATGAGCCTACGTGAAGTTCCAGAGCTTTCTATACGATGCCTGGAGATTTCTGCGCCCTTTGGAAATTAATAGTATTGCCCTGACACTTATTATTTATTCATTATTGTTTACAGATTGGTCCAACAGTTGCAGGAGCGACTGCTAATCGAGAAGTCCTGCGTTTGATCTCCGGATCGAGTATTGGGTTTAGTGCCAGGAGTATAATAATACGCTCACCCCCTATTCCATAGTGGGACGCAAACGTGACTGGTGAAACTCGGGAGTGTATTACACTCCTCTGGCTATCTCTTCGAAGAATACAAACTTTATATTAAGTCGAGAGCATTAACCTTCCTCAATTCTCATTTAGTGCGTGTAGACTCTTCATTTACTAAGGATAAACATGTTGTTTGTATTAAATAGACCGGCATCAAACCTCTAAGTGAACGCCGAGCTGGTAAATACAGAAGTAACGCATTGCTAAGCAAAATAGTTTAATTTGAAAAACTCATGTACGTAAGTCCAGTCACAAACGTCTCGTTGGAATTGTTTTTTATCACTACAGCCATGTTATGAAAATAATTTATTTTGTTCTCCGATTCAAATGGAAATTAATTATTGACGATTACATGAAGTTTTTCTATTCGTTTGTTCTTAAAAAACATGTATACATACTTGTATAAAAGTTTGTAATTCTGATGTCGATATTGATCAACGCTTCTGATGTCGATATTGAACGTAAAAGCAAATATATGCGTTTTGCGCTGCGCCTTTGCGCATAGCATAGCGCCTGATGAATATTTCTCGGCAAATATACATAACAGTTACTGTGTGTTGGATACACCTCAAAATAAATTTCAAATCGTACACAAATGCTTTATGTATTGTAAGTTCTAATCCATCTATCCTTTAGTTACCCTTCAGAAGTTAATTAACATGTACTAGCTATATATTTAATTCTTTAAGGAGTCTATCCAGTTTTAGTAGTGGTATGTATAGGTATAGCTTAATAACTTAGTTATACAAACTTGTTTTTGACGCGTTCCGGGAGCTCTGGAAATGACTGAATATTTTGAACGCGTGAAAAAAAAAACCCTTTAAATTTTGATTCAGTGCATGTTGAGTCTTCCTGACGTTTGGCGAGGAAATGTGCGAGTAACGATTTTATATCGAAGTGCCTATGATACATTTCATAGCAGATACACTCATGAAATCTAGTTGCGGAAAGATAGCAGTAACGCAACACTAAATGGAATTATTGAGGAAGATAATAAAGTACCTAATAATTTAAGACATTCAAGATGGTGTTAGAACATCACGTTTGTCTGGCACGAATCAGTAGTAGGTACTTGAACGATGGCGGTTCGATCTGTCTTATCTTAAGCAGACGTACGAAAACTAGTGTACTTATGACATGAATTTACATTCATATTTATACGGCTAGCAACCCAACTGAGATAACTTTGTAATAGAGTGGCGGAGATAGTTGCATTTATAGTGCTTTTAAAGTTGCCAAAAAGATTTTACCACTTACCTTTGATTATTATCATCAGCCTTTCGTAGTTCACTGCCGGCCATAGGCCTCCTCTGAGAGGTAATAATCCCAACGCTGCACATGCAGGTTGCGGATCGCAGAGTGCAACCTCTTATACCACCTACATTGCTGCCCATAGGGGGTCACGGCATTAAGTTGTGCCTATGGAGATTGCGCCATACCGCTATTTGCTAGTGTAGAGTTTAGGCACCTCTTCGACAGCCTTTTTCCAGACACGGTGTCAGGGAATTATCATTTACATTTGATCAATTAAAATAAGATATAATTCTGTGTATAATACATCATCGTAATCATGTTATAGCACTAAATATCTTAGTCATATTCATTATAACGTACAGGAAGTTAAATAATGTTTGCAGACATACACGTGATACGCCATGCAAGCGCATAATGTGGTAACATAGAACGGATATTGAAGAACCAAGTTTCTCCGCTGACTATTGCTTGTATATCTTATAAATGCTTGTAATATATTACCTCTACAATAATACGTGAATAGTTTAGATATTTAGTGTTTATGAACTGCTAGTCAATAGTATTTTAAATGACATTACTAATCGAGGAATTTTTCGTAATAAATTTATAATTTCGTACACGAAGTCGTATTTGGCATCAAATGCAACATATTAAGATCTGAATAAAAATTGAGATATCTAGTATCAAACTGGCTGATAGTGTTCCAGTGTTTGCCTACGGGTGGACAAAGTAGGTATTATGCGACATATTTTATTTGTTCCTTTGAATCATTGACGCTTGTCCACTTTAACAACATATTCATATTCGGTTACATTTTCCGAATAGATAGTTTCATGGGAAAATTCCCGCAACTTCCGGAAGCTTTTCCGTACCAGTTACGTACACGAAGTACGCGCGATTACGCACGTTTCAAAACAATTTGAATTTCGCGTAGCGTCACGCCGAAACGTAAGTCACGTACGTGCGCGGCGCGGAATTGGAATAGTTCGTGAATTGTAACAAGTGAATGAGGAATAACAAAGCACTTTAAATGACCCAATAAAACAGTAACACAAGGTTAATCGTTCGTGAACCATTGATAAACGAATCGATTTAAGTTACGCGCCCCGCAAGAGGTGACTCAGCGGCTGAAAGTTTAAATTGCCGGAGATATTAGAAGGAGTCCCAAACCCGTCGATGCGGACTTTGTGGGAGTCGTCATATTTATCAATGTTAAAACTGCCTGAATCGATAATGTTGGGTTATTTTCCCACTCCCAAAAATTTAAATTATTGGTCCACATACGAAAGCAAGTTATGAAAAATAGTCAAATTTAATATGTATTTCGTGATCGTCTGCATAAATTGTTAAATGATGTACCGGTTCAAATCACGTGTAATTTCCAAGATAACTTGGCTAATTTTGAACATGACCGAGTTCCTTGTTCAATGAGTTACTGCCAATCATAGTAAAGTCGCTGCCAACTGAACGAATAACTTCGAAAAGAGTTAGTGAATCAATGCAATGAAATTAAAAAAAAAATTTAGTTATTTCGAAATCTAGGCAAAAAAAATAATATTCAAAATAGATCTAACCATTATATATACCTGATGGGAATATAGATATTCAATTTTAGTGCACCAGTGAGAAAATCATTATCAGAAAATGAACGGGTATAATATACGAAAATAAAATGTTACTAAATCTTCTTTTTCACTCGCGTTAACGCCAATATGCGTTTTGGTTGTTAGAAGTACTGTTCACAGTTAGAAAACTATTTGAATTATGATTACTATTAGAAAACTTTTTTAAAGGAAAGCTTTTAAGTACAGAGTTATTGGACACTTAAAAATTTCAATTATGCCCGAACCGAACCAATTTATCAGCGATAAATGAGGGAAATCCCTATTCATTTAACTGATGAAGAAATGAAAAGTTCGAGCTGGTTGATTCGAGTGGATATTTACACAGCTCTGTAACGCCTCTTACTTCAGCCCGCAGTCACGACCTAACGAGACTTGCGCCATGTCAATAGGTGAATACAGTGTTAAACATCGATTCGGATCAATAGACACAGTTCTTATATAAAAGGTTTGAAGATTTCTTATAATTTCTGCTCGTTTCACTACAAGATTTTGGTAATATTGCTCTTTTAGCTTTGGGAATTTAAACCATTGGTTGGGTTTTGACTTTGGGCATTTGTACCATTGGAAATTTGAAGTACTAGTTTAAATAGTTCCTTTTTGAATCGCTCCCGCGGTTTACATTTTCACTTTTAATTTACATTATAATCAACTTTAAATTACTTTCTACTTTTTATTGCCCAATATGTTCGAACGTTTGAGTTTATTCAAGATCTTTCGTCATGAATTCGTAACCGTTGCTTTGCGATCTTTTCATTTATACCATTGATATCTTCTACAAATCATGAATGCTCTGGTTTCGAGAAGTTTTTTTCTACAACGTCAATAGTAACGATACGTAGTCAATACGTAACGATGCTAAAATATGCCTCGCCCTAGGAATTCTTCGTCCGAGGCCCAACCCCTTCTAGTAATGCTTAACTTTTCAGACTTTGACAGATCGTTTCCGATATGCTACTTCATGGTTACAGGCAGTTCAAACTTCAACGGAAAAAGCAATAGCCGTATCTAAATGGGGTGGGCAGTCGAATAAACTTTTCAACTTTCTTTATGATTTTTTAAGCATATATGTCTAGCAGTGGACGTGTAAAGGTAATGACAATGGTAATGATTATCTCTTAATCGATCCGTGATATGTAAGAAACTTATTTGAAAAATCAAAATTTCAAGCCTGCAATTCCCGAAGAAGCAGGCAAAGGAGTGTAGGACACTCCCACGTATTATCACTTATGTTTTACGCCCGGCTATAGAATCGGTGGTGAGCTTAATGCCATACAATGGCCACAAATCTGGACCACCGAGCTACCACTAGAAAATGACAACTAGAAAATCGAAGTTGAATAGTCAGATAGTAGATAGTACCCGGGAATCCAACCCAGGACCCATCGATTGGCTTGCAATCTCTCAACCTATAGGGTCTTCGACCACTTTGTCATGACACTATTACCTATATTTATTCAAAAGCTTTGCGGTAACCTGTATATAGGTTTTTGGATGGTTTTACATTAGGATTTATAGGAACATTACCGTTATCTGGAATGTACTTGTCTTGTTCATGAATAGGTGTCGACTTATTGTTTCTGCTTCCTCTAAGAAGTCAATGTGTCGCTGTCAAACCTCTCTTTTGCGTACATTTATAAATGTATCTTTTAGGATGGCAGAAATATTATGCACAATTTAGGGTTGCTATTCTGGGTGGAAATCCGCTTCCAACGATGCACCTGGGTCGTGATATCTGAATCTGGATCGATAAATCGGTTGATGATGGAGATTAAATAGTGTTAATTCTTAGCACTATCTTTGAGATATTCATGTTGCTGGTACGCTGGTTTGCTAATGCAGGCTACTGTGTGTATCCAGCAGAAGTCGAGAGGTCTGGCAGGAAGCCACACGGCCCGTTTATATATCATGGTGTTGTGACGCACTCTGACGACGGTGAAACGGCGAAAGAAATACCGAATCACAGCTGCAATTCGCTTATTTGTTTATGAAACACTGATACTGCGAGGGAACGCCAGGATTTATGGAGTTGGAAACGTTTTGCCGTTTTTCATTCATTTGGGAAATGTTTTTTCGACTTTTGACGACGAAGTTTGTAGTGTATGAATGCAATTTACAACGTGTATGTATGTATCCTCATTCGCGTTGCGTCTGAGTCGGGAGTCAAAAACGTTCAAATTGGATATCTTTGACAACCAGTTTTGTTGCTGTATACAATGTAACTCGCATTCATAAGGTTTTGTAGTTGAGGGTACAATATGCGAAAATTGTATAATTAAACAATATTTACAGAAATTTACAACGTGGGAGTATTCTACATTCCTCTGCCTACCTTTTCCGGGATTACAGGCGTGAAGTTACGTTCTTTTTTTGTACAATAGTAACGTGCTATTATTTGCAGGAAATACATTTTATTTTGACAGTATCCAACGTACAGACATAGTTAAAAATTCTCGCCGAGAGTAATAACAAATATACGATGTCAATATAAAATGTATAAGAGGCAATAACCCGGTGTGTGTTTGTGCGCACGTAATCTGTAACCCGTCCGCAGTTCTATAATGAGTTACGAGCGAAGTCGCTCCCCGGACGTGACGCTTCACGTTACTACAGCGTTACGCACTTTCAACTTCATTACTACTCGCTTTTATGAAGGTGTTAATTAGTCTCATATACCTTTCCGGTTATGTTACTTAATTATACATAAAGCTACATAACAAAACGTCACGTTTGTATTTCTCCGAAGGGATAGACAGAGGAGCGTAGTAGACTGCAACGTTTTATTATTACAGGCGTGATGTTAGGTTTTATTTGTAGTCTCATTTACAGTCAACGACGACGATTCACATTCGTCGCGGTCGTGTCGTCTCATTAAATGGTCCGCTACCGTTCTGGGTTCAAGATTGGTGTTTGAGTTACAGTTTAATGAAGTCTTGTTAGTTAGCGGCCTATTTGGCGATAGCGTTTATGTTAGTAACATACACAAGAACTTGTTAACGAGTAAAATATTAACGATAAAAATAGAAATAAAATTTAACATAGTCTATAACGGATTTTTTTAAAATAACTCCTTAGGTGGTGTAATAATATTCATTGTAATTTTTATTTTCCGCAGATAGTAAGCTTAAAGCCGGCGACTGACCTGTAACATTTTATCGTAACGTAACGTTACGTTACTGCAAAATGCTACAGGTCAATACAGCGAGCCGATCCGCTCGCTGCGAGCGCCGTGCGCTCCACTCGGTTGTCGGTATATTCGCGGATCCCTTTGAGTGTTACGTTACGCCTTAATTTTAGGTCAGTACAACCCCAAGTTTTTGTATTGTCCTGTAAAAAATTGATTCTTCGATGTTTCCATCAATGAAGCACCACGCGTTAAATTTATGTTTTTGTAATAGTTTGAAATCCAATAACGTTTCTTTTTTTCTTCATTTGGAGTATGGAATAGTTTAGTAAAATCACAGAACTCAAAAACACGACTTCGTTATCCGACATTTTGATTACCAATGGATGGCGGAGCGCAGTCGAGCATAATGTTCGCCACGAGCAAGCGTACAGGTCAGTCAGGTAACGCTCGCTTTGACGTTTTTCGTTACAAAACTCGTAACATCGGCTTGGAAGTTTACATATGCATACTTTTCATGTACAAAGGGGGATTAACTTAATCCCATATTGAAATCAATATTTTCTTCATAATGCTGCTAGCAGTAAATTATTGTTCTTTTATTACTATATATGTATGAGATTACAACGATTAAAGGTAAGTAAAAAATTATTTTACTCAACTTCTGATCTGATATAATCGGATCTGATGTCGATATCCTATAATTTTAACAAAGGAAAAAATATCAATTTAGGTTTGGGTATAAATAACGAAACGGTTCCCACAAGAGTGGGAATCCTATTTTTATGAGAACATTCGAGACTACGTGGGGATAAGAAACACCTGGGACTCGAGTTGCAACCAACATTAGGCGACTCGCGCACGCCTGATGAAAGAAGAGATTCAACGTGAGAATACCTAAGCTCCAGCTACTTATTGACGTAATGTTTGATATCCTTTGTAGAAAAAAAAACATTTTTAAAATGATGTAGTCTGCCTAACCGCATGTTTTGAGGCACACTATAGCCCTTCCCCCTCCAGGAGAAGACCCGTGTTCAATTGGGGAACGATACAAAAATTTACGACGGTTAAACTCGTAACCTCACGCCTGTAAACCCCAAAGAGGTAGACAGAGGAATGTATTACACTCACACGTTTCACCAGTTACGTTCATGTCTCACTATGAAATAGGTCGTGCGCCTATTTCCAAAACCAGGCACGTATCCAGACTCCCAGCTAATACTAGAAAATTTAACTTAGAAAAATCCACTAGTGAGCGACCCGGGATTTGAACCCAAGATCTCACGATCGGCAATCGCAATTGCAACCAACACAATCAACGAGGCAGTGAAGGCGCAATAATAGTCGTGATATTAAAATGACCACACCTAGTATACGGAAGGATTTGTTACCATGTCAATATACATGTACATGTAGGATACTCCACCAATACCAACATGCCATCCGGGGACACCGCTGGTAATAAATATCCAAACGTAATGTTAATAGAATTAACTGAATTCCCCTGATTAATTGATCTGTGGCCAAACAGCGGTTGGAATTTGCTAATGGATATTTCGTATTGGAATTTTTGCTCCGTTAAATAAAAATTAATGAACCGATTGATAATGTACTGCAAAAATATCTTAATTTCAGTTTTATAATCTACTTCATTGCTAAAATACTGGTATTCTATTAGCATAAATTCATAATCGTAAATATCGTTAGGACCAACACAGCAAAATATTATATTTGTTGATATTAAACTTCCTGTTATAATATTTTCTTCATAGTTATTTCAATGGAAATCGGAACAAGAATTTCAAATTTTGCACTGATCATATTACTCGTAAATAAAAAAAAAATGATTTACGGAAAACAGTAAAAGAAATTTTGATTCGCATTGATAATCTACTTCAATGCCAATATAAAGATGTTCTATTCATACAGTCGATCGTAATTCGAGAGCCTCGGCTGTTCGTATGAAATAATCAAACGGTGTAGGCGGCGACTCTGCCTCGAATGTTCGGCCATCAATAATGTATGAGTTTCAAGCGACAAAGTATGAAGACAAACATGGAGTTTGGGTTCATTTGCACGTAGCGATAGAATTGCACGTTGCTCACACGCTGAACAAAGGCAATATGTTCATTGCTTGGGAATAGCGATTATAGTTCGAGCAAGTTTATTCCTAGGCCTCCCCTGGGGGGTTACGCCCATAATCCCCACGCTGAGTATGCAGGTTGGAGATCGTGGCCCCTCAGGGGAGGCCTATGTCCCGCAGTGGACTGAAATAAGCTGATGATGATGATCAAGTTTCAGATTCAGATTTGCTATAAAACGGTGCTTTTCAACTATAACACATGCTCTGTCTTACGGTCTCGGAATTAAAGCAGGTTTTGAAACAGATATGCTGTATGCCATTAATTTATGGTAGTTAAGATTTATTTTATCGTACGTATGTATGTACGAGATACCGGTGAAGAAGTTTTTAATGCAAATGTTGTATTCAACGTCAAATCATTCTAGAATCATCGGTTGATTTGCCTTTAGTAAATTTTTTTGTGAGAATTAAAGAAATAAAATTATTTCTCACTTCTGTACATAATATCAAATAAGAAATAGATTCAATTCAATTCAGTAAAAATTAAAATAATTCTTGAACACAATTGAAAATATACATTAGCAGTACAAACAGAAGGAGAAGAATTTCGACAGCAATATTGCAACGGCCCAGGAAACGAAAGGACATCGCGTATTGATTTATCAATTCATCCTATATTTCCCGCTACCTCCTATTTCATATCGCACCAATACAAAACTTGGTCTCGGAGCAGTCGCGACCGTACGTGTCTTGCATGTCTAATTTCGAAAGCGGATTGAATGAAAGTATTGTTCAGGGAGATAGAATGAAAAAAAACAACGAATACGGAAAGAGGTGAAGGAAAGAACACAATGCCTTTCAAACCCAAGAACAGTTGTCTCTTCAGTCAAATTGAATAAGTTTCCTGCAGTGCACTGTTATTGGGCGTTCCGCCGAGGATTTCGACGGAATGGAGATTTAAATCTAATATGTCGCAGTGATGTTGTTCAGGGAGGTTTTATTAAATCAATTTCTGAATAACTTAACATGATATGAAAAGCAAAAAGCTTGCGCTGCCCGAACTTGTAATGGATTTTTGTGAACACATCCCTTTGACGAAAACAAAATGATGCTATTATTCTATATTATGTACGTCGTGAAAAATAGTTCCTAACAAAGTTTTCAGATTAAATTATGTACCAATAACTGAATAACAACAATATATTAATAAAACATAACATCTCACCTGCAATAACGGAAGAGGTCGACAGAGAAGTGTAGTAAGTACACCCAGCGTTTCAGCTATTACAGTTAGGAGTTAGAAAAGAGGATGAACCTATTTTCATATAACTAGCAGAAATCCAGACTCCGAGTTACTTACTAGTAGAATAACTAATAGAACTAATTTCAAGACAGAAAAGTCAATAATACCTGACCCGGGGATGAAAAAATTTTTCCAACGAGGCAGTCGTAATAATACCTATATGTACTTTTACTTCACAGCATTAATTAAATTAATTAAAACAAACTTATTTGATACACGTAAACATTTTCTAATGAATATTGTTTCTAATGAATATTCCTTGAAATGTTCCTGCGATATACTCTTATATTTATTATTTCGATGTAGTCCTTCTAACAAGCAGATCTTATTAAGTTTAATCGCGAATATGACATGAACAAAACTTCAGTATTTATAACACAACCGCTAGACGATAGTTCGTAAAATAGTATGAAATGTTAATGTTGAAATTGTATAATTATGTATAACAAGAAACCGACATATGTAGAGTATGAAATTTAATTGAATTCAATGTTGATCTCAATCTAACATAAAATGTTAATGTGTGGGTGTATATCTGTACACCTGTGATACATGATAATCACCCTTTCACCTGAAAAGGTGGTTAAAGTGTCACATTACAACAACATAACCCATTTTCGAGAATTGGTCATCATGTTGGCCTGCTACGTGGAGGGTTCCGGGTTCACGTCACGGCAGATAAACATGTGAATGATGAATTTGGGTATCTGTCCTGGGTAGAAGCACTTTCATGCCATCCATTAGATAAACTACACTTATCTAAGTGTAAAGCGTTTTATAATTTATTATAATGAGCGTTACGTTTTGTTATGATAATGATAGACAGTCTGACACAAAAATATGATAGAATTATCATACATTATAAAATGCGTAGAGTTTTATAAGGTACTCGAACATGTAACCTGATACTCGGGTGACATTTTTATTAATGACGTATTTTTTTATACTTCAAATATTTATATAATTGAGTCATGTCAAAACTAAAGATAATACCTTATTTAAAGCCATTTGTACATTAATAAAATTTAAAATATTTGTTTATTAGTTACTGGCCATGAAATTGTAAAAGACAAAGTTAGTGTCAATTTTGTAATAATAATGATTTTAATATTTAGAACTGTTCTGAAAATAAAATTAACTACCTAAATAGCTATCGAATAAAAAGCGTGTTATAGTGCGAGACCAAATCAAATTAAGTTATTTATTTTCGAACTCTACAGTACCAGCCAGTCTACATATTTGATAATACCTAAAATAAACTCTCACATTCGCAGCGCCCCGACAGCTGTCTCTACATCCGTGCAAAATTATGGAGCTACAATTGTCGCGAGTTTCAAATAATATTCTCTTCGGACATTTATATTTAGGAAAACGAATTTCACAGTTTTGTACGTACAGTTTTTGTATATAACTTGATATTACTATTATAATATATCGTCAAGTCTCATCTCTTACGCGGTAGGCAGAGAAGACAAAATGCCAAAAATGTTTTCTATAAAATCTATTGTCCTACACTTGACCAATTTGGTAGACTATTTCAAGTTGAAATAATATACAATTCGCAGTTGACCAGTTTGGTAGAGTATTTAGAGACTAAATTTCCGACAACCCAAATCAGTTTGGATGCCATTTTCTGAATTATTATTTCCATCTCATCTTATGAAGATCATCTGATACGAAATGCCATAAAGCGTTCGATTTGCCCTTCGTAAAATATAAAGTGTTATAATAAATAAATGAATAAATACTGTTGACGGTAACGTAAGCACCGCTTAGAGACAGCCTTCAGTAAAAAGTATTAAATCAAGCTGCAAGCGCTGATAAATATTACACAATTTAGACGTTATTGCAATTTGATATTACTCAAACTTGAAATAGGTTCGTCAAATACTTGTATATTGCAAATGTATGTAAATTATATATTTATGGTACCGCAAACAACAATAACATTAACTGAGATTTAATCCAAAACATTATATGAAAAGCTCCGGCGCCGGTAAGCTGCTCGTAACGCTGCTATGGAAAATTATATCCCCAAATGTTACGACCTGCCGTTTCCTTTTGACCTAATACAAGAGGGTTTTTATGCTTTCATTTCGTGTTCTTTCGTCCAATAACGGTTACTGGCTTTTGTTATTGAATTGAATGGAGCTTCAAATCGTATATGTTATTATATTGAATATTGTATTTTATTGCTGAGAAAAATAATAATAATAATGTCTTGGGACTATGTATCCTGATTCATGTGATTCCAGGCTATGTAGAGCCAGACTATGGTAAGCATGGATGGAGTTTGTAAAAGGACCCTCCGTGAGCATTTACTACGTCTGGTATCCTGGATATTGCGACTAATCCTTTCACCACGATGGCTTATCACAAATATCGACTCGAAGAAGAAAATATGTGATAAACCCCATATATGTAACATGTACATACTATTACTAAATACTTTTATGTATGTAAATATGTACTTTAAGACCCAGCCACAACTAACACTGGTACTAGTTAAGGCATCATCACATAAATATCTCACAACAAAACAACAGTACCACACAAACCACACAACAATCAAGATGTTTATTATTAATGAATGATTAATGTTAAAACTGTACGCATTCGGCTTTTTATATTCATGAATAAAGTTCTTAATATTCCATTTCGACTAAGTGAAATTGAAAATTACGTAATGTATAAATTAATACTAAGTAATAGTAACTTAATTGAGTAAGCGGACTGAATTGAAACTGATTTTGTAACCATTCTGTTTGTTAAAAAAAATTTCAAGAAACTCTTATTGGAAATACGTTCCTTCATAACAAAATACATTCATAATAAAATACATTTTAACATTAAATTGCGTTTTTATTAACATTTATATCCTGACTGAAAACGAACTCTTTCGCGCAAATTGAATTAGTATGAAAAGAAACGATTTAAATTACGTTGGTCAGATTTATATCGCCCATTTCGAAAACCAAGTATACCGCAAGTCCGGGAACTTCCGGTACTTAAAAGGTTTGAATAATTTATACACACACCGTATAGGCTTTATAGATATTCATCAAAAATACCAATTTTTGGTACAAATCAAGGACCCCCTACAGTCTGGTGTTTAATTGAAAACCTATAAAGGAGAAACCACACTATACCGCATCAAAATAAAACAATGATGCGAACCGAATAAGTATAATTTTTAAAGTTAGTTGTAGTGACGTAACTTAAAGAATGTAATATCATTGTAAAACATGGTTTAAAGGATTCTCGAAAAGGCATTTCTATCTGTATATACATATTATACATACCATATCATCGTCATCAACAGCCTCAGTAAGTCCATTGCCGAACACAGGCCTCCCTTGAGGGGTTTTTGCCCTATATATGTACATAAATAAGTATAAATATAATAAGAAATATCTCGGGACATCTCCACACACGGCCATCTGATCCCAAACTAAGCGTCAAGAGAGCTTGTGGTATGGTAACCA
>DWFO01001402.1:0-15986 GCA_018246595.1 Mimoniades nurscia nurscia | reverse complement strand
TCTTATAAATTTACATAAAGCCAATGACGGATTTTCATTTTATAATCTTAATTTATAGGTAAGTGAACCGTAACACTGAGGCAAATAAACAGTTTTCAGATTAGTCTAATGTGTGACTATGCTAGCGTGCGCGCGCGCGCTTGTGTGTGTGTGTGTGTTATATTCATTAAATATTTGTAGTCTTTGGCCTCCTCAATTTGCAAATACTTGAGCTATTTGAACAAGTAAGTCTTGGTCTCCCTCGGCAACTGCATCTATCAATATTCACATTACGTATAACGTTACGCAGTAAAAATATTATTGTGACATCAATGCAGTGTAGTGACAGAAAAGCACCATACCAGTGCAGTGTAATAAAGAATATGCAGGAATTCTAATGAATTAATATAGACACTCTTTAATAATAACTACTTATACGTTACTTAACAAGAGAAGTTATATAGATATTATCTAGTAGGTAACGACACTTTGGATTATCTATCAATACTAAACATAATTCATAATTATTTACTGCATATGAATATTTACTGACATAATATGTTTTCACATCGAAAATATTTGACACCAATATAACTATTGAAATACAACGAAACGCAGCTATCGATTAGCGAATTACCAATACAAATACATAGTGTACATATGATATTCATATCATTCCGTTAATTATTATTGTTTCTCAAATAGTGGTACTGCGGTTAGTATAAAACGGGCAGTTCGTGATGTGATCGGTGGAAACTTTACTGTATGTAAGTAACCGAGCGTCGATATTCCGCATGTTGCGTTAAGCAGTGTAACGCGATACCCGCTGATAGGGGCGGTGTATGACAGCAACAAAGTAGCTTTACAACAGCACTCGGTCTTCATGTCTACTTGCAACATGATAATGAGTAATGTCGCCCTCAGATTCGACTTTTGCTTCATCGTTGTCGTTTTGCTGCATGTTGACGGACTTCCACGTTTTAACACTTCAATAATTGTTGTTTACAACTAAGCTGTAATAAATTTTGTTTTTATTATTGTACGTTCTGTCCCAAGTTCTTTACGGGGAGCATCGAATAGTGAATACAGTATTATAATAGATAAATCATTCTCATTTGATTAACTAGATTCTTGTATTACTTAATTCGATTAGATTTATTAAATATAGGTATCGATCAATTAAATATGATATTGATTAAGTAGACATTTTTAATTTTACTCCAGTATCTCCACATTATACCTATTATTTTCTAATTTCATGTCATCGTATATTGAATTATAATTTATTTGTTGTAATGATCATTGTTTTCAGTTAATTTAATGAAGCTTTATGGTAAATAGCTGGTTAATTTAAACAATAATTTACGCTAATGATGTTAGATTATTCGGTAGACATAATACCTAATTGCGCGATCCACACTTAAACACAATTTGAAATGAATTAATTGACTGAGCGATGCATTAAATACCAAGATACATCGAGTCCTATAATAATTTTCCGTATCTAATGTCTAAGTAGCGATACGACATTAATATATAAAAGTCGTTATATTTGTCATTGCCCTCTCTCTCGGCTGGCAATAAGCTCACTATGGCAACAACAAGTTCATTTTACGCTTCGTTCCTCTCGTCGTCATAATAAAATTGCATCGCATCGATGTAACTGCGGAAATATGCAAATTGCACGTTTAGTGCGCTATACACAGAGTCCAATTTCATTCTAACGTTTTATAGGGTGACGAAACAGAGCGAGCTTAAATCTGAGGGTTCATTGATTAGGGTATTATAAGCTTGTACCGTATTTTGGTACAACGATACACTTGTTAGGGCAAGTTGCGCATTGAGGGTTCGGTGCGAGAATGTGGGTGTGTGTGTGGGTGTGTGTGTGCGTGTGTACGGCGTTTGTCTGAGATTCGCGGATGTGTTGGATAGCGGTGCAAGTTAGCAAGTGTAATTGTCGTGGCGGGTGTTCTTAATTGATTTATTCTCCGCTCGATTCCACCATCTCTGTGATTGCTGTGGGGGAGATGGATATCGTGTCGTGCTTGCTGCCGTCAATAATTTTTATTGCTTATTCATTTGCGGTCTGTCGTTGTTAAAGATAGTTATTAGATCCCGGACAGTTGTAATCGATTATATTATTAGTCACGTATATAATGTTGTTTAATACGTTTGAAATGTTTCACATGCCTGTACAAAGAGCCAACATAGATAGATAGGTATAAATATGTGTTAACTACAATGTTTTTGTTCTTAATTTAAAATTCATACTGGATTGAGAAGATTTGAGTAAACCAAATGGTTATTAACTTCAAAAAAGTATATAGACGGACTGATATTACATAATAGTATTGAGTATTTGTTTAAAATACCTAATTACAGAGACAAAAAAAAAACATTATTTATACAAATGAAAAAGTGGTAAAAATTATTGCACTACCTATATCCAAACACACTTTAACTATGATCAAATTATTAAATTACATCCCTTACAACGGGGGCGAGTGTTAAAACGCTTGTGTAACAGTTAATCGACATTATGCCTGTCGGTATTGAATTACGTTGTCAAAAACTGAACAATGAGTGAGACAAGTAAATTTTGCTTAGTAAGCTCCCGGGGGTTAGTAATTTATGGTATTCCGATCATTCCGGTTACTGCGCCTGGGTTATATTTGTAGGGTTATCGACTATGATTTCTTATTGAGATGGAGATTGCAAACATGTTTTAGAAAAACCAGTAAAGGTTTCAAAATGACTGTGGTAATAGTAACATCACGCCTGTAATCCCCGAAGAGGTAGGCAGAGGGATGCAGTACCCTCTCACGTTTCACCAGGTAGGTACGTTTACCTCCACTATGGACTAGGTGGGGAGCCTAATGCCATACACGCTCTGTGTCACTGCTAGAAAATTAAAGTCAGAAAATCCAGCAGTGCCCGACTGGGGATTTGAACCCAGGACCTCGCGATTAGCAGTCGCGCTTGCAATCAACATGGCCAACGGGTCAGTCAAAGTGGCTTCAATTTAAATATACAAATTCAGTAAATATTTAGTATTTTCTATGAGTATAGAAAAACTCATATGTGTTAGTATTTTTCATATCATCATCAACATTTTCTGGAGACGAGTCCACTAGCGGTCTCGACGACGTCCAAACTTCAATGGACGTAACGTATACAGCTCTTGCACTCTCCACTCTTCAATTCCTTCCTTCACATGATGATCCTAAAAACTTCCCTAGCATTCTCTTCCAAATTCAGTTAATTATTCGGGCTCGCGAATCTATTTCCGCCACGCAACGGAAATTTGATTTAAAAATAATACGGACATACATACGTGATTCATTAGAATGTTATTTGTACACTGGTAAGTTTTCTTGGTAAGGTGAAAATTTCACGATTTTAACTCACATTTCTAACACATTCCTTACTGTAATTAACGATAGGCCTTTCCTATCTATCCGTGGTCCTTCTCAGGGCGCATCCGAGTTTTCCAACAGGCGCAATCGCTACCAATCGCTAACCTTCCATGTTATAAAAAGCCCTCAGATATTGTTAACCACCTTAGTACATCATCATCAGCCCACAGCTGTCCACTGCTGAACATAGGCCTCCCCTAGAGCGTGCCACGTTGCTCGGTCCTCCGCTTTCCTCATTGTTGTGTAATTGAGACGCATTTAAAGAAAAAGGAGAAAGTGCCAGCCCTAGTTAACGGGTGTGAATAGCCACCCCATTGTGGGAAAATGTGTATTAAATATTTATGACCTTTTATACCGAACGTACATTACGCCTATCGGCAAATGTAACGCTCGCCGTAATGTGTTGTGGGAGCATTTTTATGGTTAACTCTTCGGCGTGGCGTGTAGCTCGCTCTTCATCGACATAAGTGCGAATAATACATTACACGTTATGTTACTGGAATGTTCTAATGCCTCGTGGGTCTAGTGCAAGCGCCTGCTTTGCAAGGGGTCCTGGGTAGGATACCCAGATCGGGTAAAGTGGTTATTGGGTTTTACTACTTTGAAATCCCTAGTAGTGGTTCGGAGTTAGGAAATTTGCCTGGCGTTTGTTACTAAGTTCACCCTTCGTCACATAGGGCGTATAATTTACCTAAGTGGTGAAAAGTGGTACTACCTAATTACTACACTTCTCTGCTTAGCCCTTCAGAGATATACAGGGATGTTATGTTATTGGAATAAATATTAAAACAACTCAAATATGTACATGTTTATGTATAACTACTCGTATGTAGTTAGCCGTTTGGTTACCGTAGCACTATTTCTGTCTAGTTCCGATACACATTACACACAGTACACAAACTCTACGTACTCTACATAACTATAGACAAAGTATCAAGTAGGTACAATAAGTATTAAAATATCGATATTGAAACCACTGATGTATAATAGTTTCGACAAATAGCCTTAGGCAACCGGTTTGGGTGTTTGTTAAGCATTAACGAAAGCTTAAGCCACCAGTTAAGTAAACGGAACCACACCGTATATGACTTGTTAATTGACTCTCACGTTTTCCTCTGTGTCATGTCACGATTACTAGTGGTATTGCGCCGTGACATGACATCGGCGACATGGCGGGCTCTGGTTTTCGAGGTGTGACATAGCTACCGCTCTAGATCTACTTCTCTCGTGAGCTATTGCGTATGTCTCATATTATTCATGGGCGTTGTTTATAGATCAGTTTAACACATACTCGTATCTGCTAGCGCCGCCTGTTGGCTGTCAGTTGAAACCCACGCGCGAATACAAATATATGTACCTATTATGAAACGAATAACATTGGAACATATGACATTCAGCTACCGCTTACAAGTAATTTGATGTTTCATAAGTATTAGGCAACTTAGGATATTAAGGGGCTTATTAGTTTGTTCCCACATTGATATATTTGAATTAAAATCTTTTGATCTGATGATTGAGTCTGATATTGCTAATGCAACTAACAACACATCTAAGTGTGAATCTGGAATCCATCTTGGTGTATATGTAACTCAGTTCCCGCAACTTCAATTAATTGCTACATGTTAAAAACATTTGATATATTCAGTTAACGTTTAAATTTCAAGGTGAGATATAAAAGAGCACAGTTAAAATTGTATTTGTTATTATATGACTGCCTCGTTGCTAGAATGGTTGCAAGTGTGACTGCCGATCGAGACGTCCTGGTTTCAAATGCCTGGTCGGGTACTATAGGATCCTTCTTACTAGAATTTTTCGTCAAAATTTCTAGTAGTGGCTTTAAGTCTGGAATTGTGCATGCGGTATGACTATTGGCTCATCACCTATTCCATGTTGAGACGTAAACGTAACTAAAGCAATGTAGGTTGTACTATACTCCTCTGCCTACTTGTTCGGGGACTACAGGCGTGTTATTACGTACCTAACAGAGGGGCGAACCTATCGACATAAACCGGGTACAAATTTAGACTCCGTGCAACTACTGGAACTCCAGTACCAAAACCCATTTATACCTTGTAAGATACAATATGTTTGCTATTAGAAGAAACAAACAGTAGGTAGCCGGAGCTGCCCATCTTACGTTAATAGTCTCCCACGCGCTTCACCGTCACATACCATCACGGAGCCTGTCAAAATGAACTCCCTGTAGTCTACCGTGTACGCCCACGTGGCACTTATCCATCTCATAAACTAGTCCACGTTCAAATTACAGTGCAATAACAAACATTTGAAATAGTAAATCATTATGACCTATCAGAATTATTATTCCGCGCGTTCGCGTTCGATCCCGGATCGGGCTGTGTTATTGGGCTTTTCTAATTTTAAATGCCCAGTCCAGCTCGTAGTCTGAATTTGTATCCGGTGTGTGGTAACAGGCTCAATAGTACGTAGGTGGCTATTACTGAGTTTGGATTCATAAAGTTTAAATTTAAAAAAAAACGAATTAGCATTTTCTGATATTGTCGATTATTTAACTATTTTAAACATGGCGTTCACATATTTTCCTACTTGATTTGTCATCAAGTGATTGTGTCCTCGAAAAGTTACATTAAAACATGACCTCCACGTTGTGGAATCATACGTGTAACTCTACCATTAGACGCTACTATTCACGCCTCCAGCCACTATCTATGTAGAGTCTCTACGTATGTAGAAATATTATTACGAATGCTAACTACAGATCTGTTTTCGACTCTATCACAGGGCGGTAAAGTAAAACTTCGCGTGGTGGTCGGGTAGTTCTTTTCAATTTTCCTCCAATCGAATTTGGCTGTAACATCAATTGAGTTCCCACATTTTCCGGACGCACTTACACAATATCAATCAGGTTTTATTGGTGTTATCGGAGAGTGAGGTGCGGGGTGCGGGCAGTGGGGGGCGGCTATTTGTATCAATAACCTGTCAATGGGCTCGCACTCCGCTGGGAACGGCCCTACCACTCGCGTCGCCGACCCACAGTGGCCCACAATAGATTTGATTAGAAAATCATTATGGTCGTGTGAAAGAAAAGTTCTGCGGTGAATATTGTTATCCCATCGCGCAAATTACACTTGGGAAATGGTTATACTGATTTCTGTAGGGCTAAGATAATAAGCCAATGCCTAGTACATTTATTTCAATTTATAATATAGCTTTGTCAATCAATTATTATAGTTAAAAGAAGATTTGATAGTTTCTAAGCAAGTATGCTTACTGATAGGATCACTTATCATCAGGTGAGATTGTAAAAGACCAGCGTTTGGCTTTTAAAAATATCTTTTCAATACTAAGATTAATTGTTACCATTAATAATAATAATATTTAATAAATAAACAGCATTTAATAAATAAACAATCATGACTTTATAGTACGGTGAAGACTACAGTTTCACGTTCACTCAATTAAAATCATTTTACAAATTAAAACTCAAGTTTAAGATGTACCAACTAAACGTTACGAAATTTAAGGAATTATTAGATTTTTAGTGCGCGCTACACACGAGTAATAAGCTATAAAAACCAAACGATAAAGATACAAATGAAAAATGACACAGCACAAAGGTCTCCGACGTTAAATTATTCGCTATCAGTCGCGGTCGACAAAGTAAAATTGGGGACACCTTATTCCCCGGCTGGTTTGCAAAACACGTTCGCGCTTCCCACCTATTCCCACATCTCAACGCTTATAGATACTATCTGTTACACCTATTAGAGCCGAGTATCGCTCGCTTGCTGACATTGTTTGCGTTCCATTGCTGGGTCTGTTCAAGTTAAGACACATTGATTCCACTTCCAAGCCGCAATGTATACGTAAGTAAATGATACTTTTTAACGAACCACGTGTCGCTGGAACGTAGGTGGTGGGGCATCAGGTGGGCGCCGTCTTCACGCCGCAGCCACCGATAACACGTTAATGCCCTCAACTTTGCACCGCAACGGGTGGGGCGCCGTGGTGGGGAGGGGTGGGTCGCTCGTGGAGGAAAAATGGGAAAAGTCGGATCATTCCCTTTATTGAACGCAAATAAGTTCATAGAGTAGTTGCAATATGCGCAGTTAGGTGCGACATATAAAATATACTACACATTATGTACTTTCTTGTAGATTTATTATATAAGGTAAGCACTTACAGACTGTTGCTAAGTTAATATTAATTATAACTAAAAGAATAACTACATTATGTATAATTGATTAAGTTAGATGTTAGATAAGTTAGATGGTTGATCGGCAATTGCTAATTAAAATTACGAAAAGTGCATTTATAACAAAAAAGTCATAAATGATTATGAGTCATAAATTTTTCCCTCACGTGTTAGAAAAACGGCTACGCGGTCCGATGAATACATAGCAATTAATAAAAACGTTCAATACCATTAGCGTATCGTTCCGATAATGTGCCCACCTTAGCGACGGCGTTCGTGTATTGTTTCAGCGAAACGCGTGCGTTAACGTTACAATTTCATAACGCACGTCGGTCGCGTTTCGCTTAAACGACAGACTGCTGATTTGTTCCGGTTGCGACTGCCAAGGTGAAACCCGTCTATATTTGCGGTAATAAACGTGAATTTATTACCCAGTTACGTTTGCAGTTTTCGTGAAATGTTACGGAGATGTGTGCTCCAAACGGCGACATTAGCGCCGGCTGCTTGCGGACGCCCCCCCTTAGGTGCTACCCTCTGCTACCCAAAATTCTTCGTACGCGTCCAAACCTAGCACAGACAGATTTTGCTAGTCGTAATTTTACATCTATGTTATATAACAGTAGGTGTCAATATGAATTTTTTTGTTAAATATTGTGTTTATGTGAAACATTTTAAGTTAGGTTTCTTTTATACTTTAAAAGTATAGAATGTAAGAAATAAAACATTGAAATTTCATTGATATTTTATATTGATATCTAGAAAATTTTATTTTAACGACGCAAAATAGTGGCGAGACTTGTAACTAGTTCCATTTTCGGTACACCTATTATGCTCGTACTTACAGAAATATTGTCATTCCAGTCAGGTACGTTCCTGGAACTTGTATCTACAGACTGTCGACGGCCCGACATTAGAGGTAAGGAGTGTGAATGTTCGCGAACAGAAAAACCGGCGAATAAAGATGCGGAGCACGTCCGCCCGGGCCCGGGATCCGCAGTTAAAAGGGGATTATGAGCGGAGTGGCCAATAACGCCGCATCACGCGCCACCCGCCCCGTAGCGAGGAGCCTGTCGATAATCCCCGGCGGACAAGGCTTAGGACGCTACGGACAGACTAGCTAAGTATAATTAGGTATCCGTTTCAGTGATTGGTTACACTTTACTTTTTTACACGAATCCGTTTACGCAAGTGGTCACATCAAACGGATACCACCAGTCACATGACTATTTCAATCAGACCGTATCGAAAGCGCAGCGTCATCCCAACAATTTCTGCGATTGGAAACAGTTTTACAAGCAATAAATTCTTGCAACCCGCGTCGGTGGATACAACATTTATTAGCTACAATCCAGATTAGATTAGCGTTGCATCCCTCCGACCGGCGCCCTAGGGACCAGAAATTTGTCCCAGTAATGTGGCCACGCGCCGAACTAATTCGATGGAGTCCCTCCCGACCCTTCCTCTATGTGACTCGAATGTCGCCTCGCCACTGTTTCATTTTAATTGAATAGTTGCCGAGGGTGACGTCGTTGTTTTCCTAAAGATAACTTTATAGTTGCTTTGCATAATTGCCCTTCCGTGTCGCTCTAATTTGTAACAATTTCGCAATCTGTCACGCTTTGTCTGTTCCTCGTAAATCTCCGGCCGGTCCGCTCATAAAGACAACTGTTTCAACCGAGTTCGATGTAGATCACACATTGGCTATTAGCAGATTTAGAAAAGTAATTACTAGTCCTTAAGCATAAGTTTATACTCTAGTTTAATGTTAGGTATCTGCTAGGGTTTAATCTTAATTTACTTTGATATAAATACCTACAGTCGAAGATGTTTTTTTAAATATTATTTACTGATGTAATTATTACGCACTACTAGTTTTCGATTTTAACAATTTCAATACTATTAAAACCCAATAAGTTTTTGTTACAATTTTTTTTGTGTTAAACAGTGTAAAGTGTAAACTCATAAAGATTCAAGTAAGACATCGTGCACGTAACGCCATCTAGTAGTCTATATTTAAAACTTACAGGACCGGTTTTCTTTCCCGTGAACTCGCCTCGTGGAATTGTGACGATAACAAAATTGTGTAGCTCTACCTCTAAAGACTCATTTACATAATTTGGTTTCGATGTATGTATTATGTACATCGTGTACAAATCATCAATTATATATTTTTAGATTGTTTGTCATTTGATTATAGCCGTGAAATTTGAAATCGAAATTTGAATTCTAAATTTAATATAAATGTTTTTTGTAATAACATAATCGAGACCACTTTTTTGATTACCCAATATATCTACTAGTAGTCTATTTAGTGATTTTTTTCTATTGATGCTGCTTACATAGGCTTTTTATTCAACAGTTTTGTAACACAAACACCGTGCACCGCAGGCATTTTAATGGTATTTTTTACGTATTGACTGTTCAAATCTCGGGTCGGTCACTACTGGATTTTTCTAATTTAGGTTCTGTAGTTGCTGCTCGGAGTTTGGAAATGTGCCCGGTGTATAGCAATAGGCTCACTACCTATTCTATAGTGGGATGTAAACGTAACTGGTGAAACGTGGGACTGTATTACACTCCTCTGCCTACCCCTTCGGGAATTACAGGCGTGATTTTACGTTATTTTTTACGCTTATTACATAAGCCTTGATTTGGTATTATTTTCCACATTATCGTATTATTACCATAGGTATAGGTACAAAACGCTTCTCGTACCAAAAAGCCAAAAAGATATTTCCACAAAGTGCGGTCGGTTATAGCGTAGTTGACCACTTATGGTCATTGAAATTTTCTGATTCGGAAAGAAAATTATTTAGTTCATCACTTCTGTATCATTGGGAGTGTTCAATTGTAGATACTATTTAAGACTATTTCGTGTAACGAGATTATAAGATGTGGTTTTGTTTGCATCTTTTCCATTTTGATATTATGAGTAACCATAGCATATGCCGTACCATCATGTAATACGCCAGTCATCTGTGTTCTGTTCTGGTTTTATAGAGTATTTAATTTTGCAGACTCACTTATGTTACTTGATTGGGTGATATACTGAATTTTTTAACATTTTAAAGTTTCGGAAGCAAAATAAAATAAAACAAAAAAAATCTTATGTTAACAAACATTTAATTTTGTGTTCTTTATTAATATATTATTTTTAGTAACTATAATTTAACTACATCGTAACAGCAACGTTACCTCTATGTGTCCACTTGACAACTTTTCAACACAGAAAAGTTGTAAACGCAGACAGCAAACATAATCTCTACAATTAATTAATTGTATCCTATATTACTACAAACGTCTAAATCCCCTAGAACATTATGTTTTTGTATTGCACATTTTATCTAATCGAAGAAAAAAAATATATTTTAAACAGTAGTTACTCTACATCAACACCGAACGAAATGACACTTTAATAAACTTTGGTAGACTCTACCAAAAATATGTTTTCAATTTTTTTATCTATATTATGTTCTACACCATAAAACATGAATTCCAGTAACCGTCTTCTATTAGACAAAATTATTAGGAACAGAGTACTATATTATTATCGTAACAATAATTACAGTCTTAAATTAATTATTTAAATATATTATTTTACAATATAATACAGTAGATGGTAGCTCAATGAGCGCGAGGGCGGACGCAGCCGCGACCATCGTGGTATCGTTCAGAAACATTGACTTGTATTCATCTAAAACACTCCAACTTTAGCGTCTAATATAACAATGCACAAAGAACCGCTCGACACTCGAGAACTTCTTCAAATTTCATAGAATCCTCTCTTTAATTTAACTTTATATCGATGGAAACTATTCATCTACTACAAGAAAATTATGGTATCTATTTATACTATGCCACGTGCGTGCGAGATCTCGTGAAGTATTCCCACATTTGTTCACTAAGTGGGACTGTGGGGCGGGTGCGGGGTGTGCGCTGGGTGCGGCGGCAGAGGGTGGGGGCTGGCGTCGCGGAGCGAGTCCGGCGACGAGCCCGGAGACGCTCTCCGGGGAGGGTATGGCGAAAACCGATGTTGAGACAGAGAGGTCGCTGGCACTCCACCAGGATACACCGGGCGAGGCAGCTGGAGCCCTGATCCGGATGCCAAGTGCTGTTGTGCGAGCAACTGTGGCGCCAAGCAGGCCCACTGACCCCAGAGGGCGGCGGCCGGGACCCCGTACAGCGGGTATGCTGCACGGAGGAACAACTGCGACCGAGCGGCGAGTATCGCTTTCTCTTCCAGCGTTAAATTGTTGTTGTGCTGGTCCAGGTCGAACGGCCGCAAGGGGGAGCGCAGGTAATGCTGCTCCGCCAACATCGACTCCATTGTCTCCCTGGAACGATAAAAAACGATACGTTAAATTCATTGTCACAGTCAAGGAAATTTCAAAATAATAAAGTTTGTATAATCTACCTAGAATGAGCAGCGCTGAAGCGTGCATCCTCGGGGAAGACTGAGGTTCGTTCGTGCTCTCCCGTGATATAGAATCTCAACAAACAAAGAAATGCAAAGTAAAATATTTGAGTTGCCAAACACACGGACAAGTTGCCGACGGCCGATAGCGGACGCTAACGACCTCGGCAACGGAATGCAAACAAAAAGATAACACAGATCGTGCGTTCTCATTGAATTTTAAGAAATCGTTAATAACATTACAAACGGCGGAGAGCGAGCGCCGTGTCAGGCTGTGCGTACGCTTACCTCGATTCGATTGGCTACGAGGCAGTGGATAGAGATATAATTGAGCACACTCAGGCATCAATCAGTGTCGCTCGCGTTTGTTTCTGAGAGCGTGTCCAATGCGCGATCAGAGAACGCAGATACTAAATTCTGTCATAGCCGTAATGAGGCTTAATGAATGCCCATGTTTGCCGCAATGATACATGATGGCTGATTATAACCAGCTAATATGCGTTCATAATTCAAATTTATGAACGCGACTCCAATCTATAAATTACTTTACCGATATCCATTCGTACTTTCTCGGAACGCTGGATAAGTATGAAAAGTTGGATTGTATGGGAAATTCAGAAGACATATACCTCTCGAATTCAGTGAGACGCGAAGAGTCCCGGAACCCCTTCGCGAATGGATTACTGTCGATTTTCAGTTTCGTGATCTGAAACAATAGATACGTGAATTTGTTATTGTTATAACGTCAGCTCCACTTCGAGAGATAAACAAATAAAATACCAAATATTTATAACGGTTATGAGTTATATTATATTTATGCGAATATTTATGCGTCTATTCAAATTCAATGAATTACTCAATATAAAACGTCCTTAGAATGCAGGTGGTATTAAGTCGATGGACCCATAAAGTGCATGTTTGATTTAAACGCGGATCGAGGTGTTAAAAAATGTGTTTGGCAGTGGAGGCAGGTCGGTGAGAAATCGGCGCCGCGTGGGGCGCTCCCGCTGGGACTGTGCACAATTTGTGAATAATATTTACGACAAATCTCTCACGAAACCAGTTACAATTAAAGAGGTGCTCGTTCACCTAATAAACGGTTTGGGCTTTACGCTCATATGCTTCATTCAAGCAATTTAAAAGGCTCAGCGATTCCAGCACATTCCAGAAGTTTACCCACCCATGTTAATAACTAATCATATTTCGACATTATATATCATAACAAATTGATATTTTGCTTTAAATATTACATTATAAGATAATTATAATGTAAAATCCAACCGTTCTAAGCTTTTTGGTAACTCTATCTAATACAAAAATGAATACACAGTAAATGTCTTTGTAGGCGACATTATCCGCGCAAAATGAGCAGCTCAATCGAAACCGTCTGGGTATTTGGCGAGTGTAAACAAGGCATTAGAGCGGATTGCAATAAACAAGTCATCAGGCAGGTCTCGCCCGCGTGTCAATCTTTCAGCGGAGCGCACGGCGGCACTCGGCGACGGTAATTATCTGCCGATTGAGCATTCCCCACTCATCTGCCTCACCTGAGACACCTACACACGCGCACATCACTGCAGGTATATTGACAACTACCCAACAGACCAGTCATTTGGGACAATGACCCGACGAATGAAGTCCGATATCACGCTAACGATTCCCGACTACACATCTCTCACTAACAATGCCTAGACGCAAATTGCTCCTATTTATTTCACTGAACATTTCAAAACGAATTCACCCGCTATTAGCCGCGCATTTTCCATGTAAAAATATTTATGCGCGCGTTTGATACGCGTGTCACAGGAACGCGTTAATCTACGAAACGTCTTGATAAATTTCAGTGGCATTATTGTCACGGATCAAAGGAAATAATAAACAGTACAAAATATTGACCGCGCCGTGACATGTCTTCGGTTTGCTGTGAATACAGCCGGCAGGGCTGAGCGGTGTCATTCCATAGTTAATGTGTTCAAAAATAGACATATGGATGCATCGAGGAAGCGCGTTATGTTATTACTAAATCTTAGCAGACACGAACAATGCGTTATTGTTGAGAAGAATTACAATAGAAAAATTATGAAAACACTAAAATACCTCACAAAATAACGAGTCATCTAATGTCCAACATGAGTAACATTAAGTGACGTGAATATAATGCGGGAGATGTAGGACATAATCCAAGACGATTTCTGAAACGTACAAGACAATGCGCCAAGCGCTAACTCGACTGGGAGTGGGCAGGGTGCGCGAGCGGACGCGACAGCGACTTCCTCCCCTCGGCGAGGGATGCAGGGCCGCGGGTCAGCTACTTACACTTGCACACCCACCTGGCGAGCGCCATTGACTACAATAGCCTCTCGTCACGCCTGCGCCTGACGTAATGAGTGCGACCACAATGCTACTAACAGACAATATTGACACTATACATTATGTACTCGTATGTGCGGCCTTACTACGTAATTGTTTCCTATCCATGTTTGTTTTGTAGATGCATTCCTACTGTAAACCTGTAAACACGACACGAAAAGAACGCTTCGTTTTTCTTGTGTGTACCGTTTTTAGGGTCGTAGTGATTATTTGAAACAGCACCAAAATGCAGGCATATGTACCTATTGTGGAATACAGAAGTAACGTCGAAATAATGAATGGGATTCTCTCTCGCTACCGACGTTTATTAGATTTAGTACAAACATAAGGACGAGGCGTGTCAAAACAACCTAATTTAAGTATCAACAAACGTTCGCCTTGGGCGGCGCGGCGCTGCCGCTCACTGACAACATTAAAGGTGCCTTAATGACATTATTCCCGGGCGGGAAACAAAAAAATCTCACAAAAAGGCGTCAAGGAGACAGAGAAATGAGTGTCGCACCAACGAACCTCGCAAGATGCTCCGATTATTTAACGTGCTGATGTATCGTTCGTGGAAGTAGTAACATGTAGCCGCAATCACTTCCTGCGATTCCATTTTCAAATTATATGTAATATGTTCAATAGAGATAATTAAAGTTTATATTTATTTTTATTAAATGTAACCTCTGTGTAGACAAAACAAACCGTATAAGTAATCCATACATAAATTACAACAAAATTGATCAATCACAAAATCAGTCAACATACCTATACAAATTATACAACTTGAAAATAAAATGTCCCATTCATATTCGTTTGCGTTAGCCAAAATTGTTGCTCGTCAAAATGTGATCGCTCATAAAGAAGATGCAGCTATAAATACATAAAGAGACATAATAGAGTATCGGGTGTCGTGTAAGCGTGTAACGCCGACGGAACACGACAGGGACACGCTGAAGAATAAATAAATGTCACGTTAGCGGCGCTCTGCGCTACATATCTCATTGATTGACGCAGGGCCACGATGAGCGACGCCACACAAATATACATATTATATCAATAATGTAGCTTACTTTGCTACAATTTTACATGATATTTCAACACAATGTTTATCATGTGTAACGACGTTATTATGAGTGATTAATGAAAAATAAAATTAGTAGCCGTCATAATAAGAATGTCTTTATCACCATTGTGACTTTTAACAAACACGGTTGAATTTTTTTTTGTCAGACATGCTAGTGTTTGCTCACAATCTCAACTGATGTTGAGATGTAGCACGCTTGCGTAAAAAGTGCGTATTCACTGTTGTCTTGTGTAGTTTCGAATTAATACTACTTATATATCATACATTATAATATGAGTAAGTGAAATAACGAACACCATAGAGCCATGTTAAAGTTTAATAAATACCACGTTTGTGGCGGTCTCGACTGTGGCCCAAGAAGTAACGTGAAATATATTGACAAAGGACGTGGACTAGTTTGTAATTAGGTATACAATAAGCTATATGTTGCTAAAGTGCTATTTATCTTTACACCCAAACAAAATAAACTCTGAAAAGATTTGTATAAAAAGTTAGTTATAGTTACACACTATTATAAAAAGTAAGATTAGGTACATACATTTGCTATTATTATTATACACATTC
>DWFO01001401.1:0-15987 GCA_018246595.1 Mimoniades nurscia nurscia | reverse complement strand
AACTGGTGAAACGTGGGAATGTTCTACATTCCTCTGCCTACCTCTTCGGGGATTACAGGCGTGAAGTTACTTTTATTTAGAAATTAGAATACATGTTAAAGTCGTCTTATGTAATTCTGTACCTTGATATAATTATGTAGGTACTGCAATAACTAGGTAGGTACTAAGTAACCAGTTCGTTACATACATGAATACACATTTCAAATTTATTATATCGTAATGTATAATGTAATGAAATGTAAATATTATTCATATCAATTTAATAGGAGGAACTTTTAGTTTATTACTCATACAAACACTGGTTAGTGACCAAAAACGTATGAATGAAACACACACCTATCGCTATTAGCATTTGCACTGTGTCTGTCTCAGTCTAGCCCGTACACCGGCTAGTATGTAGACCGCGCATTAGCATGCAAGCGTCATTTCAATCGTGAATGAATGAATGGATGAATGGCGAAGTTGTAGAATTCCTCCCTTGTGTCCGTTCGTGGTTCCCGGAATCTGTCCGGCTAAATATAAACTGACGCCGTTAATAACATTTGAGCGCGCTAGCCTCATGCCGCGGGTTGACGTACAATGTATTATTGTTTTGTTATATACACCGGTAAATGACTTATTGACTGATAGTAACCAAAAGATCTGGAAAGTAGTACGTCTTATAATTTACATTTGGAACACACTTTTGTTCATGCTCGTATATTCTCATATATTTGTGTTTTATATTGTCACCAAGTGATCTCTAATGTATCTCTATGTATTAGTACAATGACAATATTTTTGAGCATGACTTGCCTTGAGTCTGGCCCACTGAGGGTTCCCCAATACTTGTATAGCTCAGACTGCTTACACCGATATCCGATATGACAAGTGTTTTTATATGTATTTTTATATTCTACAGTTCAGCAGAGCAAGCATCCCACATCGTATCGGATTCGATTACAAATCAGAATATCATTTTGATGACGAATTTGTATACTTATTAGTTATGAGTGCGAGAGACTTTAAATTTGTTTCTTCGTATATATATATGCATTACATAGGTAATATTTCTTTGCATGTGTGATGATTATCAAGTACCCACACATGCATATATAATGTGGGAATGTATCACACTTTTGGACTATGACAGTCCTGGCTAGCGTGGCAAGCTCCATAGCGTAGATACCATTATCTTGAAAGACAGAACCTTGTCTAGCTATAAAAGCACAAAAGGGTTAGAGTATTGGTAGATTGGTAATACAAATTTTAAGATTACCCTGTTGTCACAAAGAGCCATTTAATTCTTGCTCAATTATTGTAGTTTTATACCTTACTTTTTGGTGTCGTTGTTATGGTGTATGTATTGTTAAGTATTATTAAACGTAAAAAAAAGTGTTTGTTGCGAGTGTTCTGCATTCCTCTGCCTACCTCTTCGGGGATTACAGGCGTGAAGTTATGTTAAGTATTATTATTACGTTTTATTGTTAAGCTTTAGTTAAGTGACTTAATGTTACGTCTGCTAGTACAACGAAAGCGGTATTATTGTTAGTTAAAGGAAAAAGTCCATAAAAACTATGAGGAAGCGTGGACCCACCACGTCGCACCATCACCAGGAACAAGGCTTCGTGCGTTCAGTCGAAGCCTTCCTGATATCACTGTCCATCACGCTTTATCTGCTTTTTGTGTTAAACAGGCAGGTGTGGCTGAGCCGCGCTCCAAAAAACCCTCCCCCAAAATTTGAATATAATGGTTTTTATTCAGTTTTTTTCCCCGCGACAATCGCGTGGCCGCGTCTCCTGCTTGCATTTCGTCGTAACGTACATTTGTTTGTCATACATTGATGCGTTTAAAATATGGTAACATTTACTATGGTTTTTCTTATTGTATTACACATATTAAGTCCTTTAGCATTATATCGTCACGCCACGTCAGGGAGGGGGTAGGCTGAGAGCACTAAGACTCCTCGGGCTCCCCCCTCAGTTAGCCCCATATTTTATTTTTACAAAATGAATAACGTGTGCCGTCGTTTGAGTAAATTGGGTACTTACCTAATGTTACATCGCTTCGTATCTACCAGCGATCGGGCGGCAAGTTGAAAGCCGTTCAAAAAGGGTTAAAAAATATGCAAAATATTGCGGTTAATGCAAAGGGTCCGCGCCAAATTGGAGCATTTCATACGAGGGCTTGTAGGGCGCCTCAGCCTTTGAAAATTGCTCTTTACTTAAATTGTAAAGTAATATATACGATAAATGTTTGCTTGCTTTACTTTTTTTATACTTGTGATTTCCATGACTTGCATAGGTACATGGTTCAGGTCGCCGTCCGTGGTCACTCTCACCACCCGTGACCTACTGGCCAAGGACTGTCCATACTCAACAGTGCCGCGGTACTTTGACATATTTCAAACAACAGATTCTAAAATATCTACTGTCTCGGTTCTATAAATCCAATCTTTTTATGTATTCCGAAAATTACATTTAAATATATTCTACTTTCAATTTTTGTGTCTAACTGTTGATTGAAGCCTTTGTTTTGACAAAAACTAAAGAAAGACGTCATTAATAAGGTAACAATTATTTATGGCAAACTATGCCCTTATCCTTGGTCATGCTGAGAGAAGAACGGAGAACATTGGGACGATTACAGCGTAGATGTTGCCCACAGTACCAATTACACGACAGTGCCAATTATACTTTTAGCCAAAACGTAAAGCAGCATTTACACTCAGTGTCACTGGTATAAACGTTGAAACGTGAATAATTGTAGGTGATGTCTGTGCGGAAAGTGAAGAACAAAAGACGAACGCTGGAGAACAAATTTTTGTCGACAGATGTCCAGCGCGCGCGCCGGCTCCCAGGGCTGGCATTTGATGATAAATACGAATCTAATTGGTCTATTTTAGTCAAATATCAATCGGTGTAAACTTGAAGAAGAATATGGTGCAATCTACAAGCCTTAGTATTTTTTTTTAATGCTTAATAGGTACCTCATGGGTCGTGTTGGTTGTACATAAGTGCTATTGCCAATCTAGAGATCCTAGGTTTAATTTTCGGGTCTGAAACTACTGAATTTTTTTAAGTTAGATTTTTCTAGTGATGGCTCGGAGTATAGACATGAGCCTGGTGTATGGCAATAGGCTCACTGCCTATTCCATAGTAGGACGTAAACGTAACTGGTGAAACGTGAGAGTGTGCCTACTACACTCTTCTGTTTGAATATTACCTTTAGAAATCCACTGGTCGATATAGTCCTCCACTATTCGATGCCACCTCCCCGTTATGGGCCTTAGAATCCAGCTTCTTATTCTTCTTTAGATCATTACAGGGCCTCTTGAGCTCCGTTTACCACGGTTCTCGATGTAAATGCTAACTAATTATTGCAGCAAAAACCTAATAATTTATAAAAATGATTTGATCGGTATACATTCATATTATGTTTAACATTTCGATGTGCTAGCCCTAATACAATACGCAAGCGCTTCCAACGTCTATTTAACCTCAAAATGAGCAGTTTTTGTGTGAAGTTTTTGTTTAACTTACCGGCTTCTACTAATATTATGCTTATGTTACCATTTTTTTCTTCTCTTATCTGCGTTATGGGTGTTTGATGAGTGAAAAAATATTTTTTATCTGTGACGGCAGTCGCGTACGTAAAAAAAGTATTTTTTCTAAACTTAGCATATGGCGTCGCGCGTGCTGCTTGCACATTGCGTTGAATTTTTTTCGCATCCGATTTAAAATTCGAACATGGCGGCGCATATGCGCGGGCGCTGATATTTTTTTTTCTCTTTTTTGATAAAAGACGCCGGCTTCCGCGGCCATACTGCCTTTGTTTATAATGTATAAAAAGTGATCTCCAAATAAAATGGGCCTCCATTATTGTGGGTACGTCTGCCCGTATAAAATTTACTTATGAGGTCGTCGTTGCATTTGAATTTTACATTTTAAAACGAAAATAACAGAACATGAAGCTGCTATTGATATGTGAAGAAAATTCGACATCAATATTACTAATGTTTTCATTAGTGTTTCATTTGTATTCATATCTGTGAAATAGATATTTACACGTACCTAGGTAATGAGTTATTGATAACTCGAGTACATTTACGTATAAAACTTTTTAGACCTCTAAAATACTTCTTGAAATCGTAACTTGATGTTCATATACGAAAAAACACAGGCATAAATTAAAGGGGTGAAACACATTTCACGGCGGCGTGGTGTTGAAAACATATTTAACACTCGAGGGGTGATTAATTAATTGTTTTGAACGGATTATAATTATTTCCCACCTGAAACAACCCTTTGGGGTTGGAATGGGGTAGATTAAAACGCCAAGTGTCATGACTGATAATTTGTTTGCTTTTAGACGTTTTTTTATGAATATTTATACGTTTCTTTTCACGCTTCTGTTAGATTTTTCACACAATACTTACACCGTGTATAAATTACCTATGTTAATAGTAAAATTATTTATTCGTAATGCTTCACTGGCTTATAATATTTAGCTACATCACTATGACTGATAATTTATAGGTAAATACATAAACTACATTAATTAGTGAAACGAATTAGAAACGAGAAACGAACGTTCAGACGTTATTAATCTAATTTGAAAATAATTTGTAAAGCTATAAATTTGTAAATATGTGCCAAGGTCTCTGCCTACCCTCTCGACAAGGGCGTGATGCAGACGAGGTGAACGGCCGCAGTGGGCGATCGCTATATAGGGAGGTACTCCATAGCCAACCTTCCATAGCAGCCTTCAATTTAACGATATTAAATTTTCTGTTTATTATTTATAGACCAAACCGGTCGGGTGTAACTCGTAAAACATACGATATATTTCATTTTAGAATTACTATATAAAACCAAAAATGGGTTTTTGGGTATTTTATTATGCCTACCTTTCATCCGTTCTTGTAGCAATTCTACCGAAATATCTTAGAATTCACTTAAGGCGGTCTTTACAGACGCTAACGTTATCGACGACTCGGCTGGCCTTTATTGACAATAGCAAAATTACAAGTTATGTGGGAATTTGAGTACACACACAGAAAAATATCACTATATTTAACGTGAATTACAGGATACATTTATAAATATGAGTTCTGGATTACAATTTTCCCCATAAACAGAATTAGGCATGATTATTCGCTTTTTTTACTTAATTAGCAAAATATATATTCAACAAATATACTCGCAGAAAAAAAATCCTTTTCCTTGATATGTGTTGTTATAAACATACGAAATAACTCTAAGAAAATATGAGATCATTCACAATGGGCCTTGAAGGGCCGGAGTATTACAAATCATCTCCATGGGTTCAACGAACTGCCTTAACATTGTGTAATAGAATAATATATTTTGGCAAAGAAAAGTTCCGCTCGGTCGTTACACGTTCCTCCATCTTACGAATTGTCTAGGATACGCAAGCTTGGCACTAGAGAGGCGCCAGAAATCTGTCGATAAAATCCTTTATCGAAAATGACGTCAAAAAAATGTTACACCGAAAGAAATTCCAGCTACTTTTCATTGTATCTTTATCTTCGCGCTAGGTTGCTTACGGGGTTTGTCCCTGTAGCTCCGTACCAGAATACGAGTTACGGTATCTCCTGTCTGTCGTAAGAGGCGACTAAAAGGAGGGTTCCGGGGTTGCGAGCGGCCAGAGTGGGAGCTCGAACTGCTCACTCAGCGATCCCGGGAAAGGTGGTATGTGCGGCCGCGTACCGCCGTGAGAAACGGAGCGCGTGGGGGTGAGGCACGTTGCCTCCTCAAAATATCCGGGAGTCTTCCTATTAGCACTGAAGAAGACAACCGAGGGGGTTTTAATGCGGTAAAAATCTCTCTCAGTGTACCTGATACCTTTTAAAGGTTCCCCCCTCCTACAAAAGGTCCCTTACGAGATAAGCAGAGGACGCTAAATGCCAAATACTTCTATCCGTACAGACCTATTGTATCTTTGTCCTAAATAACAGCTCTTTTTAGACGAGCGTAGAGAGGGACGGCAAAAATTGCTTACTAATCTCTACCTGGATATTTTCTTAACAAATAAACGTGGCAGTTAAAGAAGTTTGTAAACTCAATAAATCACCCTCGATTTAGGTATTCATGGTGGTTAGATTTTAATAGTGATATTTGAACGGTATCACGAGCTGTCATTCGTTATGAATGACATTTCGATATTCATTGACACCTTTATAGAAATATACATTTGTTCTCGGATGACCTGCTGGTTCAGTAGGTACTTAGTAACCGTGATCGCTCAGCCGGCGGTTTTGGATTCATTTCGAGTGTCCCAAAATATTTAATATGATTTATACAATATCAGATGTTACGACACAAGTTCTAAGTATTAATAAAATTTTCGACGCTCGATGCCCTTCGTCTGTCAGGTGAAGGCTCTGGCTTGTCGAGATAGCAATAATACTTATTATACCTAATTATTTCATCGCTAACGAATGGTATCGACAATTCTCCTTCCTACAGAGCGACTGAGCGTCGGTGATTGGACGGGGCCCAAACGGCCGGAGTCGGGACGGAGATGGCCCAACTTGGCAACACTTTAGTGCCGTCTAGTCAATATCTTAAATGTGTTGCCATTCGAGACGGCTATAAAATAATAGAAAATGTTATTACGTGATATGGAATAGCACTAAACTTTTATTTTAAATCGTCTTCGGAGCATGTTGCTATCACAATAACATAAATGTAAGCCGCAAGAAAATTTACTATAAATTGACGGCTAAACCAGACCGGCTGCAGACCAAAATAAAGGCGCAATGGGGCACGTTGCTGGAGGCCTATGTCCTGCTGTGGATTGGATGCGCTGATGATAATGATGAAAGAATAAACTTCCGCTTTAATAACAATACATACTCTATTGAAGCTGCAGCCGCAGTAATGAATACAAGCAACTAATGGGTTCACGATTGTATGTTGCGGTCAGCAGACGCAGTAAAACTCGAAACATCTACATTTCATATTAAACAGAATTTTATTTTTAATTACTGAGCACAGTAAGATGTAAGAAGAAGTAAGTACGTATTTTCTGTAACAAAAAGTGTAAAAAAGTGTAAGAAAAAGATTTTGTGGTATACTGGTTTTTTTTTTGGTTTTTTTTTCCGACCCTTTTATCTTTCCACTGCTGGAACATGGGTCTCCTCATAGAATGGGAGGGTTAAGGCCATAGTCTGCCACGCTGGCCAAGTGCGGGTAGGCAGACTTCACACGCATCAGAGAACACTTTTTTTTTATGAACTCCAAGATGTGCAGGTTTCCTCACGATGTTTTCCTTCTCCGTTATAGCAAGTGATATTTCAAATTAAAACGCACATAGTTAAGAGGTGCGCGCTGGGATGTGAACCCGGTCTCCCGGAGTGAGAGGTCGAATTTCAAACCACTAGACTACCACTGCGTTGGTATACTCGTACTGTGGGTTTATTACATCGCGCTTAGCGGGAACTCGCGTGAAACAGTGCAACGGTGGTGTTGATAACAGTTGGTGATGATGACATGAACGTTGTTGACGAGCGCTTTAGACCATTGTTGCAATGTTTCGGTGATTAGGGATCCTATCCACTCGACGGAAGTTGTGGGTTTGATTCCCGACCAGGACAACTATTACTACATATAATCATGGACATATATTATGTCATGGTTATAAAAAAAGATCTATACCTTTATGTGTGCATTTAGAAATAATATAAGAACATGTACATAGGTAATTGTAGTTTATTTAGTGTTTGATTAGTTCGGCACAAGTTTTACCTAGTTTGGACTACATCGTCCTGTATAATGTATCCCAATATACCAGTACACTTACAATATACTTTTTAGTTAAAAAAAGGATCACAAAATCGTTGATGGGGAGATAGATGTGCGAGCGGAACAATTTCCGTCTGTAACAATGAGCGACATTCCCTCAAGGGTCGGTTTTAGTGGAGCGATATCAAAACGCACTTAACGCTAAATATACCGCAGACGGCTAAATGCGGCGCGCGGGGCCATTCCGCGAGCGGACGACACTGCGCTTGGATCAGAGTGGCAATATTATCAGACATCAAAACTAAACCTGTTCAAGAAAACATAAATACATACGGTAAAAAAATAGGTATATACCTACATATATAAAGTCTTTGTTAGTACAAATATGTATAGAGAATTGTTTGATTGAAACATTTATAAATTAGGTCATGAATAATATTTAGGTAATTAAATTATAAGAATTCCCTCAGATTATTATAATAGTCTATCTAACTACTTAAGACATCTGGCACGGGGATACAAGTGTTTGCAAGTTACGCAATGCAAGTTAATGAATAAGAAATTAGAAGAAGGAATGAAGAGAAAGAATTAAATATTTTTTTACATTAATAAGTAACAAAAGATTGTTGTATTACAAGGCTAAAATTGTAACATTTGAACGGAACTGTTAACACAACAGTAAAATGCTTTATTTATATATGTATGTCCTCATTACTGTCGACGTAAAGTTGGGTAACAAGGAACGGACTTAGTTTCTATTGGACTTCTCCACTAGGCAACCCGGGGTGACGGTGGGTACAACCAAGTCTGCACCTATTGTACTACAAGAGTCTTTAACAAATAATGTCGCTGCGCAAGTTCCCGTGGTACAGTGGAACAGCTCTGCGTCGATGTATTTTGGTATTCGTCCATACTAATATACCGGCCGCCTGTCCGTCCGTCTGGCGCTTCGATGTCACTTGTGCGTCCTATAAATCCGTCTCCGCGGTCCCCTCGCAAAAGTGGTAGACTAAATACAATTAATTTATGTACATAGCCTTTTGGACATGTCGAAAAAGTCACAGCGTTTATTCGAAAATAAAATTATTCCAATCAACGCTAAATCGCTCGAATTCATGTCGACGACAGAAATGTAACAAAGATGTACAGCGAATCGTCTTTTGAAGCTTATTTTAGACAATCAATTGCGTATAAAACGTCTCATTTTAAGTCTTATTGTATCTTATATATAGTAACGATTCTTACACTCTGTAAATGGAGCAATGTATTATGTATAAATCAATTAAACATTTCGGTAACATAAAAGGAACAAGCAAACAGATTGATAAATGAATTTGAAAGTGTCTGTCGTCAGGCGATACTGATAAAAATAACATAATATTAACACCAGTCATATTTTTATAAGACAGAGTTCCCTTCTATTATTCGCAATATGACCATAAATGTGTTTTCTTCATTATTTGGCATGTCTATGTTTGCGATAGAGGAATCAAAAGATTGGATGTATTGTTTTAAGTAATGTATGTATGTAATGTTATAAGTAAATATTTTTTTTATTAGCAATAGGCTCGCGTTTGACTGCTCTCCCCGTGATGGAAAGCGAGATGCAGCCCACGATGTAGCACGCTTGTCTACACGGTGCCTATTCACACTTGTCTTGAATAATTCCAAATTGTACAAATCGGGGAAAATTCAAACCATAAAGTTAAATCATCGTAAGTATTGTATTTAAATTTCAACACTGTTATGTATGCCCGGATAGCTCAGTCGGTAGAGCATTGGACTTTTAATCCAAGGGTCCAGGGTTCAAGTCCCTGTTCGGGCGTCATTCGATTTTTGTTATTTATTTATTACAATTACAACTACTTTTTCGTGAATAATCAATTTATTTTCTAGGAAAAAAAACTCATATTTTTTGTTTCATAAATTTACCCTTATGTCAAGTTTTGGCACTAATGGTTTATACTTTTGACCAAAAACAATGTGTACAGCAAATTTTTAACAATGTTAAATACAAATAAAATGTATATTTTTTAAATAATGAAAAAAAAATACAATAACATTATATTTAATTACAACATTACCACGTTTTAGTAACGCCTTCATGGCTGTTTTTATTAAATTTTAATTTTTTGTTTTTATTTTTGTAATTTAACTTGAGCAATATCTCTTCATACAGAGCTACAGATAGGTAATACATATAAGAGACACACACATACGATCTTATCGCACTGTCGTTTTCAGATGAACACATTGATTAAAATTTCCAATTTATATACTCATTTACGATAATAATCATTTCGCACGATTAAAAAGAAAAAAAAATATTAATATCTAATGTACGTTAGTTCAAGCCTTCGGAGGAAAATGAGCCTTAGCATCTTGGAATAAGGTTCAACATCGCATGCGCTTACAATCGTCATTTCTGGTGACAAACAGTCACAATGTCACTATTATCATTCCGATCTCTCGTGAAAATTGTTTCATAAATTGTGCATTGTAATGAGTTTTGAAGAATTCAAAATTCATCAAAGCTGTGTGAACGAGAGCGAAGGAGCGAGACAAAAGATGGTACTCGTAACTCTTTATAGTTTAGAACCGAAACAAAGTCACCGAAAATTGTAGAGTACACATCGTATGCGGTAGAGTTTTAAATACAACTGCTTGTGTTAGAAGGATTTTAGTTAAAATTTATATTGTCGTTTATTTGTAGTAGCATTATAAGTAGATAATAAAGAGCATAAGGTCACGGATAAAGTTTAAAAAAAGTGTTGTAGAGTAGGTATATAGAGATCTCTACTATACATAAATGCCTATTTAACTTAGGTTGTTAATATGTATTATAAGAGTAAATGTGATACAAAACACAGCTGCTATGACCGGTTGGTCAATCGTGGTTGGCTCTTGTGGAGTTAACTCGTGCAGAAGGTATCTCAAACAGATATCTCAAGGTAGATCATTAGGTGTTCATATTGAATGTTGAATGTTGCAATATTTCATCACCTCATCATCTACGAGTACGAAGTCTGACTATAAATCTTAGAACTTTCAGCATTCAATTGTTACAAGCGAAATCTTTTCCTAACTGACTGGGAATTATCAACGTGTAGTCATCAACAGCCGTTTGAGTAATTTAATATCATTTAACATTCATTGCTGCTTTAGTTCTAATCTTTTTCGGAATAGTACATAGTTTACCACAGATAGAGAATTAGAAGAATTATAACAGACCTTTTTTATTATAATAATGATTATAATTCTTGTTATTATAACATTAAGTCACTTCCTTAATGGGGCGAGCGCAGAGCATCGAGTACTAAATAACTCTATCATTACGGACCTTCTACATTTATCACTCATTCATCATTTTTCCCTGGAAAATAAGTGTGTGTAATATACTTGCAAAATGTATTACTTAGCATGCAAATCCCGTATCATCCCGCGTATCCTGCAAGTGGCCGGCACGCGACGCTTTACCGCGCTCGCAAATATACGTACTGGCCCCCAACAGACTGCCGCACAGACTCACCAAACGGCTAGACACGGCCTGCGTGTGTGGATACCAAATTATCAGCGAACAAAATTACGATCAGTAAATATTTAAGTATAATTACATATACGAGTAAATTCTTACTACTTTTTGTATTTGGTTCATTATTTAATTAAATTTATTAATTTTATCATGTAAATCAAATAACTAATAACCAGTTGGTATGATTAGAAAACTGAAAGAAGCTTACATTTTAAAAATATTTTCAGCATTAATTCAACACTTAACGAAAATATTAATATGAAGCGGATATTCATATCACCAGGACTTTTTAATTTTTAGATGGTGAAGTAGTTAGACCATAGGAATAGCAATGATAAATATTCGAAATTCAAGATTTTGTACGATTTCCATTTTTCCAATTATATGTTATTCCTAAATAAAATCTTATTACACTACTCTCACCTTATCCAATATTTCATTTCATCAAATCGCGTTCGATTACATTTTATTAGGATAAACTTGCTACATTTCCATTTAATTAATCAAGTGCCAATTCTATCGTTCCGTGGGTTGCAACATCAAAGCGGGTCAGCGCCGGGATGCGCAGACGACGTCTCGACGCCTCGCCCCGCTCCGCGCCCCGCCCCGCGCCCCGCATCCCGCGCCCGCACCCCTCGCCCCGCACCGCTGCGCCGGCGCATGGCGCCCGCATACGCACGGCTGGATTAATTCAATCAAAACGCTCCTCAATCGAATTATGCGTGTAATTGATATGTAGATATTAACACGTTCTGTTCCCTTCCTCGATGGGCGTTCGTTTTCTGCTTTTTTGTTCCATGAAGCATTTCAAATTGTATAGGTATTGTATTTGTTATGAATACAATGAAGCGATTTGTATTGAAATGTTTTAGTTTTTCTGTACTCTCAAGTATTATATGAAAGGTAATGTAGAATTTTGCTATACATCAACAATTTTGAAAGTAATCAAAATAAAAATAAATATCATAATTATCATTCTAATATACATTGTTAATTGCAACATATTTTCATATGTAGAATTTGTGCTAACTCTACAACGAAATATTACCTGAAGTAAACTTATAATATTCCTTGTATGGAAGCATATTATTTATTAATGTATTACTAGCTATATTCGTACAGCCAATCATGACCTTCGACATTAGACGCTCAAGTTGGCTGTCTTTTCGTCGTGCTGCTCCAAGCAGGAGCAAGACAAAGGAAACTCACCTACGCTCGGCTTGTCACTGAACTTGTGAACTTGAACACTAAGTCAAGAAACATAGCGAATTATAGAATATTAAACGTAAAAAGTAAGAGTGATAATAAAATACAAGCAAGTGGTCCGACGACCGTTAGAAAACAGCTGAGTACAGCTGGATGCAAACAGCCCAGAAGCGTCGAACTTGAGTGATCCAGCAGTGGTCATAAAAGGCTCATGAGTGGATGATTGGATATTAAATAAATATCCCAGCCACTTAAAGCTTGATTAAATATGTACTAATTAGCTCACATAATGTGTTTTCCATATAGTCTAATTATGTAGTTTCTGAACTATATGAGGACTTTCTTTATGAGCCCTCGCCGAATGCAACGAGGTTTCACTCACAAAATGTTTAATAGTAAAATATATAAAGACGTTAGTGGCATACATCGGAAGAAAGGCAAATCGCCATGAAGTAATTTATTCTGTCCTTTTTATCAAAATCTGTTTAAAGTTATTTTACGTCAGTTTTATTAACTACCCGCCATGCCTTTAAATGCGTTTAAACGCGATGAATGATGACTGCAACAATGCAATGCGATCATTAATGAAGATGTTATTTACAAAGATTAACACTGATAAATAAAAATACTTCCGAATTGATTTCTTATTACACAGCACATAAATGTAGGTATACCTATTATCACTGCCTTCTGTAACTTACGCCGTGCGCAAGGATTTATTTTGGAACAGACAGCACACAAAAGAAGGTCACTCACTGCGAGTTTTTAAGGAAATTGCAAATACACGGCAACAGCCGAGGGCCGAATTAATCGCTGCACTAGTTCCGTACCACAAATAATTTCCACATGTCACAGGGTAGTTTCTCTAACAGGTACATTTACGTGAAATACTCCATTTTTTACGGGTTTCATTGTCACGAGGGTGTCAGAATTCTCCAACACCGGCTTATGTGTGAGAAGACAGAGTGATGATAAAATAATGTATAAGGAATTCGGAATTTAGTGCAAATGTTCCCCCAGGATAACGCACTGAACAGAAAATACATACTCTATAGAACACCAGACCATTTCTTTTCAAAAAAGTCCACAACGGTCACTGATGGTGAAAACCAGATCCCTTGGTGCACATAGCGACAAGAAGCATTCCTTTTTTCCTCTACGCCATCTCCCTCTCTCGCTCACACACACATGTAGTTTTGTTTTCTAGCTCGCCAGACTGTGAAGGCCAGTAGAGTCAAAAGCATACAACAACTTAGCAAAGGTAACGCTATTTATTTTGAATCGTTTGTGTTTGTTGCGGTTGATTTTTTATTATAATTTTTATTCATCATCATCATGTCCATATTGCGTGACCCAGTTGACTACTAAACATAATGTACCCGAAAGGATTGTGCTCACGATCTAAGCTTGCAGAACGGTTGTTACAAAGAAAATGTTGCCTCACAAGTCAACAATTCTTCGGGTGAACAAGACGCACTAAAGGAGCTTATACCAAAGATGAAGCGCAATTGGTATCCGTACATAGAAAATAATAACAGTTACAATACAGCGGGCTACGTAAAAGAAAGAATGAAACATGTCTCGTTCGGAAGTAATGTGTTTGGAACTTTGGAGCGAGTTTGGAAAAGTTCCAAGAGGAAACTAAGGACACATAACACAGTACATCTGTCTGATGGTTACATGGTCGATTTTAATATCTTGTTACGTAACAGCTCTCCTCTTAACATGAGAAGGTTAAAACCATAGTCTTAACATGCTGGCCAAGTGCGAGTTCTCTCAGAATGGTTCGCCAGGCTGACCAAGTCACACTGATAAGAGACGCGTATTGAAACAGTGGAACGATAAAAAGTAGTGGAAAGACTACCAAGAAAAGTCATTTGCGGACACTGTAACAAAACATTCTGTACATCTCCACAAGGCACATTATTTTGCTAGCCTATACTTACTTACAAAGGTTAATCAAATCGACGCACTACGTAAGGGACGTTGTTAACAGTGATGTTCTCGAGGTAATGGAGCAGATCAACAATACTGCTTCTTGAATACATACATGTGTTTATAAATGGCCTGTGTCTACGTTCTACACACAAAGATCAGAGCACAAACACACTAAGCAATCGCACATCGGGAGACTTGTGTCTGACAGCGGCATTAAATCTGTTTAGGCGCAGACCACCAGCGGAGACGCGTGCGCAGTTCTTTAGTTAGACTTTTGCAAAATATTACTCCAATAGTTGTTTCGCAGTAACTTTAAAGCTGCATATTGTTGAACAGGTCATATACTAGCTGTTGAAGGTGTCAGAACTCTTCGAAACTGACGCGCGTGTATGAACAGAATAGTGACTGTAGAAGTGCCTACGTCAGCTCTGTAAGGACAGAGATATTTAGCATTTGAAGCCCTCTGCCTACCCCGTAAGGATATACGGCATGGTATATGTAGGCGAAGAGGCCACCCTGATATGAGGATACCAAAGGAAAAGATTCAATAATAATTTTTAAGTAATTGTACATAGGCAGCGGCCAGTTCCTCCGTTTGTCGTTTTACTTGAAATACGTCATTTCACGTCATCGGATATAGCCGGTGGCGCAGCGGCGGCGCAGCGGCGGCGCTCGCGGCATACAAATGGCGTTTGATGGTGTGTACAGTTAGGCGCGTCCTACACGCGCCGGCTCGTATCGGAAACCGTGTCGACGGAGTTTATTTCTCGTTTTTGGGAGTTTTGCTGTTAAACATCATAAAGCTGGCCGACGGCGACCTCTCAATTACTGGACATTCAAAGATTTCATTTTTAATTTGTCATTATTATCCTTTTCATTTCATTTATCATTCACATTTAATGTGAAACGTATTGAACATAACTCCTTTCAAATATAAACAGTCACGTTACTAAAAAATAGTAATCTTTAATACTCTACCAATTTCTTCGTGAACGAGCATAGAACAAATAACCTCTCACAGATCTAACATGCAGTTTCTACGCTCATTATCATGACGTACACGTAGTTAACATCTTCACACAATGAGTAACTAGTGGCTTAGTGCTTACATTAGCAAAAATACATCACTGAAAAGTAATATGGTAAGTAGATAGGATCTACTTATAATAAATTCTCTACATAGACACGTGATATGAAGTTTTGAACTATGACTCGAGCCATCAGCCCACCTGCCCAACAACATGCTCCGCGCCGCCCGAAACCATACAGTATGCAGCTATTACATTATTGACAATAGATCTCGGGTAACAGGACACCGCACCGCTATCCTACAAAAAACCAGCCTCAAACAAACATGACATCTCGAAATCAACTAGCCGCGCCATCTGTTGCCGACTTCGCGAAATATACACATGTCTTTTTCCAGATGATTTGCTCATTAAACTAATGTCTACTGACCAATTGATTCTCAACTCTATAACTATGTGAGTTACAGAGCAATTTTGCTTGTGAACCACAATTATATTACGGTAATTTTCTTTATAGAAATTTGTTTTATGTAAG
>DWFO01001400.1:0-15990 GCA_018246595.1 Mimoniades nurscia nurscia | reverse complement strand
AGACTCCGAACCACTACTAGAAAATCTAAATTAGAAATTTTTTGTAGTGCCCGACCCGGGAATCGAACCCAGGACCTCCCAACCAACCAACCAACACGACCAACGAGGAAGTCAAAGTCAACAAATATACAGTGTTAGAAAAATACAGCATACCTAATAATATAACGGATAACACAGCTGGGAACGATGGGATATGACCGCCGATAGCCAGGAGACCGGAAAGCGATGGAGTATGTATGTTGAAGAAGAAAATGATTAATAAATATCAAATCAAAATTCAAATATTAAATCAAAATCAGTCTATAAATAATCAATCAATTAAATCAAAATCCAAAACAATAATCACAAATATTGTCTTACTTTTAATTATTCAAGCAATTTAGGCAAGAAACGTTAATACAACGTGCAGCCATTTTGCCTTTAGGAGTCCGGTGTACTGCAGGCGAATGTGAATACAGGCGTGATGTTACGTTATTGTTTACTCCGATAGATATTATTCAATTGTCTGTATTATTGTTACTTTACACGCTCATTACTGTAGTTCAAAATGGCGACCGTCGTGCGCCGGCCGGGCGCGAGTCATCGTGCTCCGTATATGTAGATTACATAAATGTAGTCTAGTTTATGAACACGTCAATACAGCCCCGGGTTCGATTGAACTCCACATGCACCAATATTGCAGTGGGCCGGCGCACTGACCTCAATGTTGGCAGACAAGATAATATTCTTTGCAGCGATCTAGAGTATATTTTCGTGATGGATCTGTATCTTGTGATTTGTTTTCATCTGTTAACTTGTTTTTGCTTGCTATAGATTTCGCTCTGCGTTCCTTTGTATTTGTACCTATATGTTGGTATATAATTCATATGTTAACTTTGTTTATATTGTTTCGATATATAGATTTATGTTGCTGTTTCCTCTAATAAAACTAAATATATTTTTGTCCTCTTTTTTTTTTAGATGTCAATCTTAAATTTCGCTACTGAGGCTAAAAGTCGACTGGCAGATATTTATTACTATCAGCATTAACTCCGCCTTTTACACGATTAATCGTATTATGATAGTTGACTATGTATTTTCTAATACTGACTAATATGAATACAGTATTGTGTAATAGTCGTTCGCCGTACTACAACTACTCTTAAGACCAAGTGGTTATGTGCAAGTACAATGCTTATTGAGTATTATGATACTCGAAAATTTTCATTAAAAATTTCCACGCACTCAACATTGACCGTGTTTGGTTTACTATACAACTAATTCTTATGTAAACATGTCAGATTTCATAAATGATTTAAGTAATTTTAAACGAAAATGCTTAAAACATTTCAATATGTGTACATCTGTTTTCAGTGCAGCTAGATACAAGCGCACCCGCGACCGGCGACCGCAGAGGTCGGACAGAGAGCGCAAATAATTCCAGTTGGAAAACAGAATTAGGTCGCTAAATTGCTAAAGCTTAAAATTAATGGTTTCTACCATTTGAGACAAAGCAGTATTTTGAAACTTCGTTGCTAGTCAAAAGTTACGCTTTACTTGATAGAAATATGTATTAAAAGATATTATAATAAATACCTTTTTGATTTGGTATTTACACATATACCTTACCTTACTTATGTGTCCTCTTGATATGGTCTTAAATGATTATAAATATTCAATGATTTCCTTAAGTTGATGTTAGTTCAATGAAGTTTATATTTACGAGTATATAGAAATATCCGCTTATTAACCATCTAACTACAAGTGTGATACCGAAATGTAGTTTTAAAGCTTCCATTTACTAGTCCATTGACAGATTAGTTATTAATATTTCAACATCTTGCTCAGAACGAAAATAGGGTTATTAATAATGATAATTCATTGTTACAACCACAATCAAATTTGTAACACTTTGCGTTACAGCAATTGTAGTAGGTACTGTACCTATGTATATTGCATATATTCATTAATTATGTTCGTCCATTTGGTACGACGCCGACGTGAGCGAGTATTAGAGTTGGAGAGCTGATCGTGTAATTCAGTTACAGGCGATACACGCAGCTCTCATGATCTTGTTTGTTATACTGCACTCATTTGGTGATCGCTTTAGTGAGCGGTTACGTTTCGTTCAACGCTACGCTCATGCAATTGATACTCGTATGAGCGGCTTTAATCGTTATCATTAACTGTTCATTGTTTTATTGCTAGGCGCGAGTCTTCTGTTATAACGAGAAGAGCTAATGTTAACTTCTCACTTTTTATACATATACCACTGTAAATAACGCTAATTTGTCATTTAAATCTTTTCCGTTGTAGATAAAGTACGATATAGGTATTTAATGTTGAAACGACCAATTTTGTAAAAATCGAGGTAAATATTGCACAAAAAAAGCCTATATTATTACACCTTATATTACTATATATTAAATTAAATCTTATGCTATTAATATATTTTTACACCAAGTAACAATACGGCCTCATTTCGAAGACTTCTGACGCTCACAACGCTCAGTATCTGACCTATTTGCATATTAAACGTAGGTGATAAATAAAAGAAATATCAGTGAATACGGCAGTAAATGTAGTAAGGAAAACATAACATGATTTTTTTTACATTAAACAGGGCTATTTATAGTTAAACAAAGCAGCAAGTTAAGGGCAAACACGCACACGCAAATTATTCGTGAAGTGCAACAGTAGCCTTAGCGCTGCGAATAATTCACTCACGACGGAGCTACGTACATTAAATAGCCTATTCCTCTTTACATCCCTCCGCCCGGATCGAGCGCTGGTATTAAATTTCCTTCTTTTAATTAAATACTCGTTTAATGTTACTGCAGGCATCTGCTTTCTGTTTTTTTGTAAACATTTACAATCGTGATCCGAATTGTATTAAAAAGAGACTATTCACTACTAAATAGGTTCATTTAAATATTTAATAATTATTTATTCTGTAAGTATTGAAGCTGCAGCAAATGTTCAATGAGGAAGTAGCGCAGACTATTGTGGTTCTGTTGTTCTCCAAACGAGCTATATTCCAGAGTAATTCCAGCTCTCACAACCTCCATATACAATTCCAAGTTGCCGTATTTTAATCCAGCACAATAGCCTCTAGGCTGGCGGTACACTGTAATATTTCGAAATGCTCGCAATTGTTAGAGGTTCTGGAAAATTCTCGTAAGTTTAATTTCCATTTATCCAAGTATTTTGATATATAAAAGCAATATAAATGCTTTATTTTTATATCCATGTATGTAACTCATTTTCCGATAGTGGTAAATAGCGGTAAGTGAAATCGGCCAAATGAAAGCAGTTTGACATCATGTTACTTATATTTATAATGTTTTGCTAGTAACATTCCTGGAAGAAAACTCGTTATACTGCGTGAATAAAACCAAGCCTTAATCAGTATGGTAAGAAGAAGATAGAGAGAACGATGTGGCGAAGTACACAAGCCCACGTTACCATGTAACATTCTGGTCACAATGTTTTAGGAACCATAAAATCTGAGGATTACATACAAAGCTCACAAAATCAAATGCTTTATTAGAAGAGATTGATCTCTTATCGTTTTTTTTATTAAATTGAGATATCAAGATCGACCAGGAATATTTAAATTGTAATTTAAATTTTCATGATAGTTTGTCAAATTTACTTCTTACTTTGCGAACAATGGGGAAACTTATATAAACAATGCATTCATGAAATAACGAAATTACGTAATATCACTCCTATTATCTCCGAAGAGCTAACCAGAGGGGAATAGTGCACTCCCACGTTCCACTAGTTACGTTTACATCGCACTATGGAATAGTAAGTCTATTGCCATACACCGGACACATATCCAGAGTCCGATCCACTACTAGAAAATCTAACTAAAATCTCAGCCAATAGTGCCCGACCTTTGAAATCTGGACCTCCCCGATCGTCACTTGTGCTTGCAACCAACATAATCAACGAGGCAGTAATTTTTTTATAACATTGAAATAGCGCCAATGTTAATCGAATGAATGAATGACAATCCAGGATTAGTGGTAATTGAATGGAATAATGCTTATAGAGTGCGCTTGGTTTTGTTTGTGTAGAGCGTTGTTCAGACAACATGGATGTGTTGCAAGCAAACAAAGGACATTCATGAATTACAACAGATTAAATGAACTGGGCGAATACTCATTTATAAGCCCAGTTATAGTCCCACTATTGGACACTCTCAGAGTGAGAAGGGATACAGCTGTAGTACAACTAAATTGCCGGCATAGGTTGATAAAAATATAGAGAATCCTTAGATGTGCAGATTTCTTCGCGAAGTTTTTTTCATCATTACGGCAAGTGAAATTAAATTTGATTAAATTACATAAGCTTCCTATAAGCTTATTATATTATACTTTTTTGTATCCTTGATATCAAAAAGTAAATCAACGTGTAGATATATGTATTTGGTTTGGACGTATTTTGCGTTTAATTTTAACATTTCTCTATAGTACACGTTAAGAATTTTTCTCAACACAATTTCTCATCAAGTATATTATATGATTAAGCGACTCGCGAACGAATACTAAGTTGAGCCTTGGAGCACAACTTTCTCTACTGGAGACGTGGAACTTGGGACGAGATTCTATTAAGCAAACTCTGCCTAGTATGTATTTGCGTGCGTGTGTGTGTGTGTGTGTGTGTGTGTGTGTGTGTGTGTGTGTGTGTGTCGAGCCTAATAGAAATAGCCCTACGCGGTCACTGTGAAAACTCTTATCGTTTCCAAAATATACATACCTTTATTGCACTTGACGGTAAGAGAAGATGACCCTTAAGACGTTTCATTATTTGACAGACCCGTTGGACCAGTTGTTTCGGACCTGACTGCTGAGCTGGTCGAGAGTTCGATTCCGACCCGGACAAATATTTTATGAGGAGCCTGGATAACATGGAGCAAGCACATCTCAGTGAGGAATTCAGGTGTGTAAGGTACATATTTAACGAATACCACGACAGAGTACCTACTTATATTTTTGGCTTTCATTTATCTGTCTTGTATGCCTGTAGTATTCACGACATAGATTCGTGTCAAGATGTACCGTTTTGTTCTTATGTAAGAACATATCTTTCCTTTTGCCTTGTTTTATTTCGAAAAAAAAAATGTTCAAAAATAATATTTTTGTTACAAAGAAACCAAGAACTATGTTCAGGTGTCACAAAGTTACAGAACCGAGACAAAATTTAAGCCAGCTTAAAATTTTCACTGTGATATCCGAGGTCTACAAGTAAATTGTACTCGCTGTTAAATAGCCCGCCTAGTACGACACGGTGGGAAAATCTTCTTTTATGATCTCGGAAAATATATCCACTTTTTAGAAGAGCTCATTACTAAGGGACGATTTTAGTATATTTTTCCTCCTAAGACTTTAGCGAAAACTCTTACAGTCTTATATTGTGAATTTCTTCTTGAGTTTTTTGCGAAGTTCAAAAAGATTTTCTTTCAAAAGCTTTAATGCAAATCCGTTTTAAAATGACTATAAAACGGACGACTTGAAGGAGTTTATTCTGGCCCATGGCAACACATTAGCAAATATTTCACATTCCGTCTTTGTGTACAAAACGTCAAGCGTAGCTTGGAATTTTCCATATTCTAAGATTAGTTACTGTAAGCATTTTAATACTAGTAAGTTGATCTTTGTCATAATCTCCATTAACTGCCACCTGCCCGCCTGACTGCCTCGTTGGTCGTGTTAATTGCAAGTGCGACTGCCGATCGGGAGATCCTGGGTTCAAATCCCGGGTCGGGCGCTACCAAATTTTTCTAATTTAAATTTTCTGGTAATCGCTCGGAGTCTGGAAATGTGTCCGATGTATTGCAATAGACTTATCTATTCCATAGTGGCACGAAAATGGTGTAATATGGGAGTGTTCTATATTCCTCTGCCTACCTCTTCGGGGATTACAGGCGTGATTTTAAGTATTACGTACGTATCATCATTCTTTATCATTAATCTTGCATCATTTTGCTCTTGGACACTGATCTCCTCTGAGGATGAGAAGTACTAAGGCCATGCTGGCCAACTGGCGGCTTCACACATTTTTCGTTTACGCCTATGTATTGAGAAAAAAAAATCTATTAGCTATTTTTCCTATTATTATATTTCATTTTAGTCGTAAATTACCCGTTTGTATTCGCCGCGAGCTCGTGATGAAGGATCTCGTATAAATCCGAGTCTAGTCGGGTTATCCTAAAAAAACATACATCACTTAAGCCGGTACATATCCAAATCGTGTATATAAACACTGACGAAACGTCCGACAGTACAGTATGATATATTTGTATTCAAATTGACTTAGCATCACTACCGTATAATGTTGCAACTTACCGAATTATTTACACATAAAACGACGACTAAGCGAGCTGAAAGAGGCAGTCAGTGTACACTTTTTAATTAATTCCGCGAGCGTGCGGGGGACGTCCTTTTCCGTTTTAATTTGTGAGGTAGAGTGTGAGTTCAGGAAGTCCTTAATTCGTCAGGTGGAGGCTCGGTCGGTAGGTGAGCGGCTTGCAAAGAGCAAAGCACTCAGTTGAGTACGCTTCAGTCCGGTCGCTCGCGTTCCATTCATTCCCAAAAGATCTATATATACCATCTTTTTAAATTAAAAGGCATGGCAAAGAAGGGTACGATCAATCTAAGAGAACGTGGTCTCCATCCATAGACATCTGTAACATCAGAGAAGTGCCAGCCTGCAAAGCAATTCTTCAAGCTACGTCTGAAGAACCCCAAGTTTCTTAAACATCTCCCATCATCACCTTTTTCCCAAGCTACGCGCGTGGTAAAAAATTCATAAAATTCTTTTTTATTTAATATATCTCCAATATGCGAATAACGATTAATCTGTTTTGAAAACAATCATTTCAAATTAATTTTTATTATTTTCAGTACCCCGATTGAATGAAAACGCAGTGAACGGTGAGCGAAGAGCCAACCGTTCAGTCGAGTATCCTCCAGTCATGCTCGTTCAGTTCGTTCATTTCCGAGGGAGCAATGATTTTTTTTCTTTTTTATGGTTTCTCAAAGGCAATTATTGATGGAACTTTTATTTATAGACTGTCTATATACAGACTTGAGGTTTATATACTAAATTCACTTACTGGTTATTTTTGCATGCGTGAAACAAGGTGTTCATTCGAGCCTATGTCACTATGTTCAGCCTTATGTCACTTCTCATAAAATTATATCGTGTCATTGTAAAATCGAGACGTCGTTGATGCGATTTAAAGCGAATAATATTGTCAGTTTTATTGAACTTTTGAGACTTTTGATATTATATTCAAATACACATAATTAACATATATGTATATCTCAAGTACCTTCGTGGTATTATCGCCACACGATTAAGTTCTTAAGCGATAAGAAATCAAAAATAATTACAGTCGACAATCACACCAGCATTCAGTTAGCGATTGACAGAGCAAAAGCACATCCCGAGTCGAGTGCGCGCACTCGCGTCAATACCAACATCAACAGCCCTCACAATTGTTCCATCGTTCCCGGAACGCTATTAATTTTTGGAACGTTCATTCTTCGCTCCACATAGCCGTTTATTAGCTTATTTCACCCGATCATAGCTCGATTTAATCAGTAATGTAGCGTAAGTGAAGTTGCTTTTGAATGTAAACATTCATTCATTCATTACTTTTCACTACTCAAATTGACTAATGCAAAGAAAACTAGTTTTCTTTTGTGTTAGTAAATTTAATAGTAATGTTTGTTATTGACAATTATTTTCAAAATACCAATGACTTACATATTTTTTAAATTGCGATCTCGTGCAAGGTCATTTGATGACAGACAAGATAAAGCCCATGTTATCGCAGTTGCCAATTAATACTATATACGTAACAACATGTCTGTAATCCCCGAAGAGGTAGGCAGAGGAGTGTAGTACCCTTTCACATTTCACAGTTATGTTTACGTCCCACTATGGAATAGGTGGTGAGCCTATTGCCATATACCGGGCACATATCCAGACTCTGAGCCACTACTAGAAAATATAACTAAAATCTAATCGAATAGTGACCAATTGAATAGCGAAGATTTGAACCCAGGGCCTCCACATCGGCAGTCGCACTTGCAACCTATACAACTTATATATACGTTATAGATTTATAAATTTATAATTACACTGATATGTTTACATCAACACAAAATAAAAACTCATGCTCATTACACAAATATTAATCCTGAGTAACAATCAAGCTTCAGCAACCAAAATGTTTAACCGCGGCAGCGACTGCCTACATATATTTATTACCATCTGTGTAGAAAAAAATCACTCTGAGTGCGATACTTTTCATTTTTGTTTGCTGCCATGTTTATAAGATACGATGGAATACATTCGGTTCTAAAGCCTATTACGAAAGCGGGCGCCCCGTGCGAAGGTGTCGCATCCATCAGTAATTCAGTTACCTCCTAATGGGTTTGCCGTCGGTCTCAGCGCTCACAATCACTCACGCCGCGTTACAACATCAATATTTGAACAACCTTTGCCAAACATGTGGCAATCGATTGTACACTTAACGGTGTTAAATATTAGAATAAATATCGGGTAGCACAATCGTGGTTATAAGATATATATTGTATCAGAAGCCCACGTGGTTCTAATATACGAAATTTTCATTCATAGGTGTGTTAATGTTAATTTGATTTTGGAACAACTAAATTCCAAATTCAAGTACTAGGTACAGTTGTCATAATCCTATATGCTCCAACGTATCCAATTTCGTCTATGGATATATTAATGTTAATTTGACTTTGGAACGACTGCGTTCCAAATTCAAATTAATACCATGTTCGTTTTGAGACTAATACGAATTCTATAGATAGGAAACTAATGGAATGAACAAATTAAATTAAAACATTTCTACAAAGTTGATTTATTGTTGTGTACATACTACACGGAAAACAAACAAACGCGCGACCGAACTTATGTAGCATTTAAACTTTATTATACAAACACATAAGTGTATTCCACTGATCTAATTGCTTGATATGCATAACCTCAATTATGCCATTTCTATTAGAAAAACAGTATACATTCATGGAATTACTATTATCGTCTCCTTGACCGTGGTCGACAAAACGGGTACGCGGAAAGCTGATTCCCAATGTAATCGTGATTCATCAACGTCAAACCAAAATCAGTAGGGCATGAAATTTCGACAGAAAATTGCTTTTGTGCCCAAAACCTACCGAGCCAGCCCTTATCCAATCTTGAGGGGCCGAATCCGCATGTCATTCGTTACGGTATTGTCGTAAAAACGTGAATGTTAACGAGGTTTTCGTTTCAGAAACAAGGGCCCAATTGACAGTGAAATGTCAAAAAATAATAATTTGAATAGCACTTATTCATGGTTTAAAAGAACACTATAGACCGTTAATAAAAGTAAAGTAAAAGTAAAGTTTGTTTTGTTATTTCCCGACGCCAAATCCACTTATGGTTTAGATAAAGGGCACCAAGTACTTATCAAATAAAAGTATCCTTACATTCCTCACCGGCTTCTTGCTTATTTCTCTAAATTGACATTAAAATTTTATGTTACTCTATAAGACAATAAGAAAAATCAAAGAAAACGATCGTACTGTCCTGCCACATGATAACGTGAAACAGAATGGGCTCAGTGGAGGTCGTGAAATTCGAGGAAAAGCTATAGGTATTAGTTTCCAATCTGGGTAATATAATTATTTCAAGTTATTTTTTGAGTCTGCGCTTATTGTAAATATTATTATACATATTATGTTAATAAATTCCGGATGTATGACTGAGCAAATGGGATATTGTTTAACATGGTCGAATTGAAAAATCATAGGTAATAGAGAATAGCCGTTTACGGTTAACGCCGCACTCACAGATAGATGTCGGTCTTAAAGTCAAGAGATATTTGACATTAGTGTAATTTAGTTTGGCAGGTTACAGCCCCTCTCTTATTATATCAATATTTTAAAAATGATTTCCTATAACTTTGAAAGAAGGAACAACATTTTTACATCTTATATTCCTTCATAATGTGTATAAATAATTATCCTAACCTTACGTGTTTAATGTTGCAAAATATCCTTACAATATTTTAATAAAATAGAGACTCGTGTCTTTTGTATAATTTTATAATAATTATAGAATTGATGATATTATTAAAGAAAACTTCATGGCGGCCATTTTGTTATGCAACAATAAAAGAATAGATGATACCAAAGTATACCCTGTAGCGGCCATTTTGAATTTATTGTCAATTTTTAACAGACCGATGTATTTAAACCGTGACATATGGTTGTCAAATATGTATCTAATCCGTACGATGATAGTAACGCAAATAATATGGTAGATTACTAAAACCTAGAACGCAGATTAAAGTAATACATCAGAACGACCACAAAGTGATCGTGAAACGAGTTATTCATGTGTAGGCACGGTCATTAGTGACTCAACCACGCCCCGTGATCATCGGCTATACATCGCATATTTATAACTTCGATTAGGGGAAAGTAATGAAGCTTTACCCTCACACCTTTATTATTATTAACTACGTTGTAATATGATGTCTATATATCATTTGAATTGTATATGTAATTTAACCTCTTACAATGTTTTACGTAAACTAAATAGTTATACATTACATAAACTATGAAGAGTTATGTTTTTATTAAAAATAGGCCCGCTAGTCAATTTGATGAACCTACTAAAATATTATATCAGCAGTACCTATCGGAATATATGTATTCACAGAATTATATACTATAAATAAATTAAATATTCTTTAGCGATCTTAAGAGAAATATGATATCTCTCATGGAAATAAAAATATCAAGTACCACATTTCATAAAAAAATTACGCCCACTAATGGATATGTATTCGTATTGCATATTAAAACGTACAGTATTTTTTGGCCGCATGCATGCGAGTGAATGCACGTATGCGTGGCCATGCACGCGTGCGTGCGGACTGGGCGGCGTTCTTTAGTGATTGATTAACTTTTCCAATCACTCGCATCCGTGCATCCAACATTCAGCGATTCGTTCTGGCCCAGTATAGGTACATTGTTCATTACTCTAGCGACTGTATTGATTTTAATAGCGAAATATGTTCGCTATGGAGCTTATTAGGACGTCTCGTGGCTAGCAGTAGGTTGATACGGTTTGATTATAATGGGAGTGATTCCAAATATCTCTACCCTTGCAGACGTAAAATAGTTCTACGTTCATCGATTGATTGATTATGTTCACAATACTATTATGTTTTTATGTTATTTATCAACAGACTCACCACCTATTTCGTAGTGGGACGTAAACGTAACTGGTGCAACGTGGGAGTGTACCACACCCGCCAGCTCACCTCTTCGGGGATTACAGGCGCGATGTTACGTTTTAAATTTCACAAAAACCCTTACAACTCATCTGTGCCAACTTTAAGGGAATAAAGTGGCCGGCTCGTTACGGCAAAGCGTTCGCCGTTAATTGGAGAAAACTCGAGATCCGTAATCCAATTGATTGCTAATGAGGCGTGCGTCTCCTGGAACCATTCCATAGCGGCCTCCTGAAAAGGAGCTGTAATATTTCATAAATGAAAGACGCTGAAAACGGAGACCATACTATTTATACGTAACGTCACGCCTGTAATCCCCGAAGAGGTAGGCGGAAGAATGTAGAACACTCCTACACTTCACCAGTTACGGTTACGTCCCACTACGGAATAGGTGGTGAACCTATTGCCATACACTGGGCCCGTATCCAGACTCTGAGCCACTGCTGGAAAATCAAGTTAGAAAAATTTAGTAGCGCCCGACCCGAGAATTGAACCCAGTATCTCCCGATCGCCAGTCGCACTAGTGACCAACACGACCAACGAGGCAATCTACTATTTATAAAATTTAGCCACTTACCATCAGATGGACTGCATGCTCGTCTGCTACTTCCATATTATAAAAAGAACTACAGGAATACGTATCTCGGTATAGCAAGACATACCTATTATTGCGCAGACAATAATCACAAAGATATACGTATATTAAAACATAGTCAACGTTTGTGAATGTTTATTAATCTGTAATCCTTTTAGAACATTATATTAATTTATATTACAGCTCCGTCTGTGGCAGAGTTGATTATGTGAAAGTAAGTTATTTTCGATTAAAAAGCATTGCCAAGTACGTTCCAGTAATTTACAAGCAGGGCAAACGCAATAATCGTTAAACCTTATCGTGTAATAGTTTTTAAACCTCTTTAATTACTACCCTTCGCTTCTGAAGCCTTCATTTCTTCTACACCAACATAGTTACAAATAAAAAGATCACTTTCCTGGCAAAATTACCACCTTTTCGATAAAACAAATAATTGCTCTATATATATTTTATATGCGAATGTTATTTTATAGGTATGTAAATACCAATAAAATAACATTCACATACAAATAAAATGACCGCCTCGTTGGTCGAGTCGTTGGTTAGATAACTCCAATAGCTTCTGATCCGGGATTTAATCCCAGTCTCGATCGGCAGTCGCGCTTGTAACCGACACGACCAACGAGGCAAACAGTATTAATTAGCAAAAAAACTGAAGAAATAGGACTTCGATGATACCAACGAGGACTATACCAAAAGTCCTTGTCCTATTAGAGATGGAACAGAGACGCGTTGACGCACTAGTACTTGAACATAGCCACACCCTTCAGAGCGAAACACGTAATTGTTATAGTAACAATTCCTTAACAGTAATAGATGTAGGGGCGGTACTGTTCTGGGCGAATCGTACAGACATTCCAACATAACATCACGCCTGTGGATCTCGAAGGGGTATGTAGAGGAGGGCAGTACTCCCACGTTTCACCAATTGTGCTGTACGTGTCATGGAATGGGAAGGGAGCCGGCTACATGATATCTACAAAACGATTTAACAAAACGAACTGTAGAAATATTAACAGTTCTAACTGTACCTAAGCAATCACAGATAGAACTGTAAATGTATTAGTAGTTACAAAAGTAGAAGTCCTAATAATAGAATAATAATTAGTAATCGGAAATGTGTCAGATATTATGTAGATATGCGTAAAATATCGTGTATCATCATGTTGGTTCTAAAAGGATGCATACACACTATGAAGCTTCTTTATTCAAAAATTCGTAAATAATATAAAATTAATGGTCACAATATGCAAATTGGAAATCGCAAGAATCAAATATTATCCTAAAGAATTTTAACATATAGGTACCCATCTTATTATAGGAGAGAATATCCGCAGAACATTTCAAGTGATACATTAATTTGAGGTCGCCCGATTTGGATATGGTAATTCCAATATTAAATATTATAAAATATGCTATAAATATATTTAAAAGCGAAGAAATATTGTGGGTTTTCATTCAACAAGTTTTATGCTTGTCGTTGTTGTACAATATATGTATGTAATAAAAGAACGTTAAGTTTTTTTGTTATTGACATTAACTTTTTAATGTCGATGGATATGTTGGAAATAATATACACATTTCTGGGGGCAACTGACTTATTCAAGAAACATTCATGGTTAGTTCAAAATATGAATATAATAAAGAAAAAAAATAATGTGAAGTTGTATATTAATAAATAGCTTTTGTCTGATATTTTAAATACACATACATATGTACATGAATACTTTCACGCCTATTTCCCATCGGAATAGGCGGCGATTAAGGATTTCTACTTGCCACGGTTTCACCAGACTGCTTTTGCCTCCTCTACAACGTACTTCTGACTTGGGCTCCTTTTATGATGTCTCCGATTTTATTTAAGTTTTTACGCCTACGTTTGTCTCTTCTGACTCTACCGTTTATACTCGGAATATAAATATATTTTTTTAAAATATAACTGAAAGAAAAACCCTTAAATAGAATACCTAGTAAAATTTTCGAAAAACGGTACTCATATATAATGCATATTCATTGAGCCGTTGTTTAGACGTTGGACGCAAATTAGCTTGTCTCGGTATTTTTATAATAATAAAGTACCATAATTGGCTATGGAACATCATATATTACTTACGTTGCAGCAACTAACACAAATTTTTTCTGTGCCAATTTATTACCCATGCTAAATTATATTCCACGTTCAATATAAAATGTGAGATATGACAAAGGCGTATCCGCGGCAGAACTTCATGCTCCCCTGATCAGATCGATCCGTTTATAAATAGAAAAGGCATCACAAAGGACCAATGTTGAGTTCCATACACGTGTTGCGTGGTAGTGTAAGCCAAATTCATTCTATTACACAGCATGAAAATGCAAGACATCATTATCTATGCATACACACACAAATAAACAATATAATATACAATCTGTAAATAATATTCCATAATAAAAATGCTGGCCGAAAACAGAACGTAATAAAACGCCACAAACACAAAAATAAAAAGAACGCGATGTCTTAGAAATATTACTTACCTCATATTTACTCCGTTTTCTTGATCAAAGCCTAATCTCAAACTAATCTGCGCACATACCTAGGCGAGATATTGGCAAATTAGTTCGTAAAGTCTTACATAAAAAAATACATGTCCGGCATGATTGCCGTCAAATATAAAACTAATTATATTTATTTACAGTGTTTTTTTATGTTAATAGAGGAAAAATTAACGCTCGCAACACGACCGAGCTCCTCGAAGGCGCGCGGGGCACTGACCAAGGCTCGGGCGCCCCGCGCTACCCTCTGCAAAGACTACGTGAAAACTGAAGCCTGAAAAAAGCGCAGACATTCAATTAGGTTAATTGTATACGCACTTAATCAAAGTTTTGTTCATGAATATAACAGGTAATAATAAAATAATCTGTTATCTAATGACATGTGTGTATCATTTACTCTTAGTTTTAATGATAAACACTCGGAAACAAATTTATTATGATTGTTATAAATATTTCATCCTCATCCCAGGTCCTTAAAATTTTAGACAGGCAGATCTAATACCAGATATCTTAATGCTCACAGACCTGAAAGTGCTTTTTGTTAAAATATAGTTTCCCTCATAAACGATATAAAAACATTTTTATGTTATTAGTGTTAATATAAACTTAATATGTCTCTCAAAGAAATTGTTACCTCGCAGAAAACCATCGTTATATATATATATATATATATATATATATATGTATTTAATAAACATACTAATTACGGAATACTACAGTATTTAATAATGATAAATAAATGAAAATATATATATTTTTATCAAATAGAACGTAGATACGTACATATCTTCACTCCATGTCCTGCGGGGAAGGCAGAACATACAGCGCCAAGTCTCTCTCTCCTTACAGACCTGCTGTCCTTCTACATTCATCATTCTCTTCATACATGCACGCCTGTAATCCACGAAGAGTAGGTAGAAGAATGCGGTATACTCCCACGTCTCACTATACGAATCTATATTAGCGCCTTGTCTACGGTAAGATATCTATGACGCGGTCGCTGGGCGGGCGGCTACATAGTTCGCCGTGCAAAAGCCCTTTGCGGACCTTTGTTTCGCTGTGGACGAATATTCCAATCGACTATCCATTTATAACAACACGGCAATTATGCGCGTACCAAAATATTTGACGTCCCAAAGCACAGGCATACAATAACATTATCAAAATGAAACATAATTTTCCATTTCGGTTACATTTTGTGAACTTAGAATTTATACAAAGTACTATGTATTACAAATACAATGTACTATTACAAATAAAATGTACTATTACAAATAAAATGTACAATTACAAATACAAATGTACAATTACAAATACAAATGTTGTAACGTGTAGACTGCCTCGTTGGTCGTGTTTGTTGCAAGTGCGACTGTCGATCGGGAGGTCTCGGGTTCGATTCCCGGGTTGAACACTACAAAATTTTGTAATTTAGATTTTCTATTAGTGGTTCGGAGTCTGGATATGTGCCCGACGCATGGCAATGGGCTCACCACCTATTCCATAGTGGGACGTAAACGTAACCGGTGAAACGTGGGAGTGTTCTGCATTC
>DWFO01001399.1:0-15990 GCA_018246595.1 Mimoniades nurscia nurscia | reverse complement strand
TTGGCGCGTTTGATAGTTATTTGAATTATATGATCTTACCCCTAGTCCAATCTTACCCGAACATACCTTACTTATTAAAAGTTAACGCATCACTCAAACCCACATACCTTGATTTCATTTAAGCAGATAATATCCTTAATACTGATATTAACCGATCTATCCACAGAACGTGTAATTACATTGAAAATTTCTTTATTTTTCACAGCCTTTATCCATTCCAGATATTAGGGTCGTAACACTAGTTTATAAACTATTGAGCCGTCCTTGTGCCGAGGCGTTAACTACGCAGGAGCTGTGGAAATTTCAAACGAAAGATATCTGATATGTCACAATCTCGGTACTAAATAGACGCTTTGAAAGTACGTTAACGACATCGAAAACTGCATATTCTCTCGTAAACTCGTAGTCATTTACTTATTAAATTACAAATCGCGTAGTAATAATTGACGGTGAAATTTCGCAAGTACAGTTATCGTTAGTTAAGTTACATAAGCGTACATTAAACAACGCAATTATAATCGACGTTAAAACTAGCCGTCGTTTTGGTCCGATTTTCTACTCGGGCCTTTTAACGCAACTCGCCAAGTATATAATTTATGCAATTCACACTAAATCAAACAGAGCGCTCATTACGTAAATTTGGTAAAAGTAACCCAAAGCTATTCGTGATTCAAACCTGATTATTGTTTAAGATGGCCGCGTCACGGTAGCTCAATTAACCACACGCCGTAGAGGTATTTAATGTTCGAAGCGAACACGCAGTTCGCTGTCATATAAATTATATTCGCCATGTATTTCATGATACATAGTTATTTAATTGATATTCTCTTCTTTTTAAATTCTGAATATTTATTTCCGAATTCATCATTCATAATTCATGATTCATAGTTATGTAATCTCTTTTTTTTTAAATCTGGACATTTATAATGTAAGGTGATTTTTTTTTTATTGAAGTATGAGAGAAAAGTTATAAAACCGTCATACGCCATCTTTAAAAAAAACTTTTAATTGTAAGTATTAGTAAATGTATATTATTAAATTTATTATTACTTACAATAGATTATAGAAATTAAAAACAATTATTATTGATTCAATACTGGCTTTGATTTTATTGAAAAATTAGAAACAATTATCAATGCTCGAATACGGACTCGAATAAGAGTATAACTGATTTTTATATTCAATGGATTCTGCTGATAAAATAGTAGTCGAAGAATACAACTACAAATAACATACGTGCAGCAACAACAGCAAAGGGTTCAAGAGCGTACAGAACTCGGACAAAGACTGAAACCTAAGCAACTAGTGATCTTTCTTCAATCCATTATCATTATCCAGAATCATATATATCGTGAAAAAGTTTCACTTCATACGTATGTACATTAATACACATACACACACACACACACACACACACACATACACACACACATACACGTACACGCACACACACACACACACACACACACACACACACACACACACACACACACACACGCGCGCGCACACACACACACACACACACACACACACACACACACACAAACACACACACACACACACACAAAATAAAGTCAAATTGAGCGCATATAATTAAAACGAACAAATGAAATTACACGATCGAGCTCCGTCGGGACATTCGATTTTGATTAGATAACAAATATATCGATTAAAATGATTGAGTAATCGATTGTCAAATTAATTTTCTTCATTCTGCCTCAATAATATCGATAGTAGCTTTAATTTTTTCTCCTATAATGTCAGATAGTGTTGATTTTTTATTATAATAAACTTAGACGGTCATCAATCCTAAAGTAGACAGAGCGTCCTCTATGGTAACGAGACAGCTGATAATTTACATTCATACAGACATATCTTCATGCCAGGTTCCTCATGGGGCAGGCAGATCAGAAAGTTACATATATATATATATATTTTTCAATACATAGATAATTTTATACCAACTCAACAAGACACATGTTTATCACACAAATATTTGTTTTGGATGGGAACCTCAACTCCTGTCTCAACAATCAGCGACCGATTTTATAGTAGGTACTGCTTTCATCATTTTTTGCAACTTAATAGCGGTAGCCTTACAATAGAATTCCGGTGCATTTTGGTTAAAAGTGCTAATTGAAAATGAAAATACTTATCGGAACTTACCTCTAATATCCATCTACCTGGTACTTGGTTAGTCCAGATCAAAAATTTGCGTGACAAACACAAGTGTTTGTTTTGAGGTTCTGAGCAAAAAAGAGATAGAAAAATATTACTCGTCCAAAGTTTCCTTAATGGACACAGATTTCTTATCAGAGTGAGAGAAACTTGAAATGGTAATCGTAGTTGATGACGTCTCCTAGGCATTGCACGTTATTGTATTATTTCATTAATCACAGTGTTTTGTATCATTAATAGTACCTGCCTACAATACTTATGGTAATTTTCACAATCACAAGCTCAGCCAGCCAGATGTAGAACTGGTACATGCTGTGTTGGCCAACTGATTGTTTCCATTCAAACTATCAAGATTATACTTTATCACCACTGAAACAAAGGGTAAGATAGGAAGTGATAGAAAGGCAACCTTGTTCGGGATACTTCACATCTATCAAGACCGTATCGGTTTGGATAAGTTGCCTGATAATGCAATGTTCGAATTTTAAAATGCTTAATAAGCATTATTAGCAAATTCTAACGTTGGTTTGCTTTTTTGTTTGAAAAGATGACAGTAAATGTGTATGTTTGATGAAAACTCGTAAAATTGAAGTATTATCAGTAAAGGTCCTTCTAATTAGCAATTGAGTAAAATAATGATATAATAATCGATAAATTAAAAAACCATTAGTTAAAAACTTCCAACGCGATAATCTTCTTCTCATTCTCAATATGTTATTAGCGGCGTTAATGAACTTAGTAATTTATTATACATAGTTATCTTAAGATGTTTAATGTGACGGTTATCTAATAAATATTTAACTTATCATAAATTATATTGTTATTTAAAAATGTATATATCACAAACGGTCTAATATAGTACTGTTTAAGATCTATTGTCACCTCATCATCAATAATGTTGTCGTTAGATTATTGAACTCGAGTATGTTCCCAAAATAAAAAGGATTAGGACCATGGATTGACATGCATGCCACGTATGGTTTGATAGACCTTACAAATTTCATAGAACATTATGTGGAACTCTAACATGAGTCGGTTTCCTCATGATGACCTTTACAATTACCTACATCAAGGTACATTCAATCTCTTTTCTGACGCATATACTAGTATTTGTAAATCAAGTGTTATTTTTGGTCTTTTTTTTTTCATTTTTTTTGATAATAATGTAGATGCCAAGCATATTCTATTGTACGAGTAATTCTTATTATTGTTTTTATATATGCACATCAGATCCCTTACGGAGAATGTAGAGTGCACCCATTTAAATTTATAAATTTCTAAAATTTCACAGAAATGTTTTTAAATGTAAAATCAAACGAATGCGAATATATCCATGCACTACCTTATAAAATCTGATCGTGGATTGTTAAATTCACCCAAACCGCTCTTGTCCATTTAGATTTGTCAAATTATCTCACGCACCCTCGGTATCTAGATCCTGATAGAAATCTGAGGCGAGCACGTCACTATCGAAACGTGATCGAAATATTTATATGTATATACTTGTATATAATAAATTTGAAACTTTTTGACATTTGTTTTCAAGTTATTACGCAATGTATATTTTAACATTTCCGCGAATTTGGACTTGACTTTATATGTAATCTATGGCCATATTCCTAAATTGAAGTAACGTTGACAGATTAGCATTTCAATTATATAGTGCTTTGTACCTCTGATGGATAAGTTGGCAAAATATCCAAGAATTAATAATTGATAAGAATTGGAAATAATACAAAAACTAATCACATTCCCAACCAATTTTTAATTCGCGCCGACATCGATAGATTAAATTAAATTATCAAACGAATTCGCTATGTATTTCTGTCAGTCAAACAACCTTATATTATTCGCTTAGGCTTTTCTTAGTCACTATGTTATCTGCGCACTCAACTTTTTCGACATTCTCGAGGCACGCAACGGTATAGATGTAGTCGTAGTGGTCATATGGACCAGTTGTGGCGAGATTTATCCCACACTTGACTAGTTCACATTGAGTTGTCTATCACCGTTTCGTCTTTCAATCCGCATAAGGTTTACGATCAAGATTTCATTGTGCAGGCCTAAGACAAACTGCTGGCTGTCCACCTTCTTAAGTTCACGGTACAGTATCTCAACTTGACACAAGACAAGCTCACATTCGTTTTGTTAAAGCTTGTATGCATCGTGCTTTCATAACAAATATGTGATATTTTATATGTGATTTTAGTTTAGATGCATAAAAAATTATTTGTCTGGTTTTGTTTATATAGGGCTGGTTTACACTGGTTTGACACTATGGCTTCCTCACACAAATTGAATTTTTAAAATACATAATGTGTAATTCTCCCTAATTTTAACATTGTATGCTTATCTCGAAATTTATTGTGCTCCATTGTATTTTTATATTAAATGACAAGTTTTCAAAACTCTTCTTTTAATTTTGCCCAGTAACGAGGACTGAATTTAGAATAAACCAATCGCTTACTACATGTCACGATCATATAGACTAATTTGCATTTTTACAAGTATGTGAGCACCTTAAGTGGAACCTTATTTTACTTCATTTAAACCGTACCTACTCTCGTTTCGCTATCAAAGTGTACGGACGGTGTACAGCCTGCACAAAATGAATGTGCGTCTCAGCCATATCTTTCATTTAATGCAAAATTGGATTTAAATGCCGGAGACGGATATCGGGAAGTATTTCATTAGTTCGTGAAATGCAACGGACACATGCTCCAGTTAATTTCAAAACGTAACCGTTATTTTACGTACAAGGGCATGTTCCTTCAATGATAATTTTAATAAATGGAAATATGTAGTGTTTTGTATCTATAATTCGTTATAAAATTATTATTGAATGAATCATTAATACTTTATGGACTTAACAGACAATTTAAGAGTCCAAGTCAATTCTTTTCTCGAAGTTTCGATCTGCAAATATTGGACAATTATACATGTTGTGTGCCAAAATAAGCAATCTTCAAATGCTTTATCGTATTGCAAATAATCTGTGGAACGAGGCAACACCAAGCGCGATTGAATTAAAGATTATAACCGTTAATGACAAATTTCGTGAACCTATCGACATCATCAGCCTATGTAAGTCCACTGCAAAGTCCACTCCAAAGAGCGTCATCGCACTCTGTCTTCGTCTTGCCGCATCCAGCTTTACCCGCAAACTCCACCGCTTACTTCAGTGCTTATCTGTTCTTCGGTAAATACGCCCAGCCCAGTACCACCTCAGAGAGGTAATTGTGAGTCCGCCTAGGTTCAAAGTGCAGGTCGAGCCGGGCTAGAACCGGATTGATTTGATTGTTGCCATAGCATCTCACATTGGAGCAATGTGGACTACGATGTAGTGAATTGCTCAGGGGCAGTCATTGAATAATTTTGCATTAATATAATGTAAAGGAAGTTTCAAATGGCCAATTGGCGAGCATTATTAAAGATATGTAAAATGTCAAAACCATAGTTATATATATATTTGTACATATAAAGTGTTTATCATATAAATAGTACCTAATAAACACCCACGTAAAAGTTTTACGGTCCCATTGTGGTGTCCAAATAAATCCCATAATCTGTAATCTCTTCGACGTGGGAGGGCACGGGGCCGATATGACATAGATTCATTACAAGTACCTACTATTTAATACCCTTATTCATAAACTTTCAATATCTATGTTTTATCTATTGTTGTTGTATCTCCTTGTATCTCCTGTCTCGCTCTTTAATATTTCTGTTTCTCTGAGGTGGAATAAAATAGAAGATACGAGAGGAAATCTCTGCGCTCAAGCGCTCGTGAATTCAGAGGAAAGTATCAGGAGGGAGGTGAGATTTTGGTGGTATTGGTGGTAAAAGTTCAAATTTCTAACCCTCTTGTTTCGCCGATACCCCTGGTTATGAGTATTACAACCCTAAAGCCCTTTCACCTGGAGAATGTGCTCTACCAAAACTTTTTTAATGATCTTAATTAGTTATGATAGCAGGAAAATTATTGTCAAATTTAAATGTTGGATTGCACTTAGTACCTATGAAAGTACAAACCAATTTTTACCCTCTTGGGGATTATGCATATTCAAGCATATTTCAGGATAAATATTAGAGAAAATTCTATAGAATGATTTTTTGAAGATGTTCATATGAACCAAACAACAAAAAGTTAGTTGAGTCCATTCGTAAAATCAAGAGAACAAGCCACCGAATGAACGATAGAATTGAATTACTAATACAGGTAAAGATTTTTAATTATAAGTCTGGACGCTTTCACGTCAGTGTTTCGTGCGTCGACTCAGAAATAACATACGGACACATATGGCGATATGAACAAAAAGTGACAAATTAAATGAAGATAGTCTTATGAGAAAATTTAAAAAGAATAATAATAATAAAGGCCACCTGTCTCATTACGTACGAGAACAGACATTTTTGAAAATGAACTAATTGTTTACAATTATCTTAAACTACTCGCCATATTGTTCCATTGGAAAAAACGGTACAGAAATAAAGTCCCTACCACCAGGCCTACTGGAAGATATATCTATATGGAATAAGAACTGTGAAACTCGTACCTTGTACAACTGTTCATATCCATTATACTTTCATACATCTGTGTGTACATAAATAAATTAATAAAAGGCCTAGATGCCTATGTCTTAATTAAGAGCAAAATGAAATTGAAATCTTACCACCACCAGCTCCATTACGGGGTTGACTAACTGGGTCTGACTAGAGAACATCTAGCGCTAAAATGTAAATCCTGAATACTGTATGTCATCGTATATATACAATGATATTTTGAATATGTCGATGTCATCTATTCTTATCAAATACTGATAAATGATTCTTATCAAATACTATTTAATTTAAACATTACAAAACTTGCATATCGAAACCATACCTTCAATTACTTACCATTATTGTTGCAATCACTATTCAAGCGACCGGGACGAAGTGTTGACGTTATTTAGCGCTCACTCCAAGTTCAAATAATCTTTATGATCATCATCATCATCACCAATATCCATTATTTATTAAATAATTTAATATCTACATCTAAAATATCTCCCTTCTACACAAATATAAACAATCTATATATTAAAGCGAGAAGAGAAATATTTGCACTGATTTTAAGAACATTGCCCGTACAGAGTGTAACACATGATATTGTTAGATTTACATAGAGAAAGTGGTATATCCAGCACTCGTAACTCTGAAATTTATAAGTAATGTGTATTACAAAATATGTCTTCAATTGAATTAAATAAAACATTCACAATTTATGTTAGTACCTACTGTCAGTGTTAGACAACCTATTTATTGCCAATTATTAGCACGGAGAAAACATACTCCTCCACATATAAATCTCAATAGAGTTACATACTGACATACATATTTTCATGCCAGGTCCCTTACGGGGTAAGCAGAGGGCACCGACTGTTAAAATATGCTTATATATCTGACGGGAGTCTTCTACATTCATCACTCTCTTCATGCACTCTGTTTTCGGAGACTTTTGACTCCCCCGTCTGCCAGTATCCGGCCTATTTGATCAAGATAGGTGAGTCTTGGCCTCTCCCGGCACCTGCATCCATTAACATTGGCATTGTATATCTGCTTCGCCATTCTTTCATCAGTCATTCTCTCAACGTGTCCGAACCATGCAATAAATAAAGTTGAAACTGAAAAATTTTATTACTGAAAATTAAGCTAATGGACTACTAGTTTTATAAATCGGACAGATATACGTCACTATATACGAATTAACGTAAAAAAAAGAAAATTAAGGAATCTTTAACACTGTTGGTTAGTTCTTACGTCAATATTAGCTCGCTTGTACTCGGCGGTCGCTTCGCGCAGCGAATCAGACGACACACTTCTTTATTGGTTTGGGTAAAAAAATATTTAATATTCTTACAAGGATGTTCGACCGTTCGTGACATATCTCCCCGTACGTGTAGGCATTCCGTTTGACGATCGCACGAGATAGCTTATTAGAATCATAACCGATTTCGGTAACATCTGCTTGTTCATTATTGTTGTTGTATGTATGTGTATATATTTAATTTTTTGTACCACACCGCGCAAGTAAGATTTCATTCTGTTCTTGTCGCTAATGAGCGAGTATAAAAATACATCGCCGAATACGGAACGAGAAGTTTTATTGCGATCTCGCGACACGAATATTCGCCTGATTATGTAGCCGTCCCCATAATTGATTTCGAATTGTAACACGTTAGGAATTTCAAGTTCGATGACGCAGGTGTTTTTATTAAATTAATTGACCTATTGATTTAATTTAATTGATATGTTATTAGCTACTATTTGCAATTATTATTAATTGTTGTGTTTGGAGACGAAACGCTAAAGATCGAGGTTATTGACATGTTATTTTGGAAGACTATGTCCAGCTGTGGACGGAAACGAGGTAATGGTGATAGCCGAATAATATACAGTAAACTTTGCAATGCTGTGTATTCCATCGTTGGACTTAAAAGTAACTGGTGACACGTGGGAATGTTCTACATTCCTCTGCCTACGTCTTCGGGGCTTACAGACGTGATGTTACTTTTTTTTCTATGTGCCAAATACGGCTTAGCGTTAATCTAAGGTGCCTAAAATGAATAATTACAGATTGCCTTCCTTACCCGTTTCGATTTTCATTCGATCATAGCTTCAAGTACGATGTAAGAAGTAAGAACGACGAGTAACAATATCAATTCCTATTTTATTCACTTGGGTATTGTATCGTTATTTGTGAATGAACATAGCACACATGTTGGAGAAAAAAATATTGGAAAAAATATTTTCTAAACCATTACCTGCTCCACTTCACTTAGATAAGGAAATTTTTAAAAGCGTTTTGAAAATATTGACTTAATCCAAAAAAACCTCCATGTCCTTACTACATAAGCACTCCATTCATTCGGTTCCCGCTGACTTATGGATTCGTTTGTTTTTGATAACGACTCCATTGTGTAACCGAAGATTGCCTACGAACCACTAAAAAGCTTTAAAGTAAAGCTCATAGCACGAACTTAAATGGTTTATGCATACGACTCAAGACATGTTGAGTTCGTACCATATATTCATTATTGCGATAATGATATTTTTTTGATGTTTGTACAAAATATATCAAATATATATTTGATTTGTAATTGTTTCATATTTAATGCTCAATACTATCATCTAGAGGTTTATATGGTGCAGCAGTACAAGACAACGAACAAGAACTGCAGCCAATACCCGGCCACACATTGAACACTGTTAATTCAGCGTCGCTACATCACTACTCTTCTTTCGTTCAATTCAGATTTATTCTCAAAATGAGATGGGCTAAAGCTACGCTGGTCAAAGCCAGTTTGACAGATTTTCCACGCTTCAGTGAACATTACAGACAGCTCCAAGGTGTGCAAGTTTCATAGCCATTTTCCTTCGACGTCCTTATTCCACGGGTTCAAAATGTACTACACCTTCTATATGCTACTATACCTTCTATGCCTATCATAATACTGTCAAGTACAGTTTTAGTATACCCCTGTATTCGTAACATGCCTTGCAAAAGTTTGCTTGCTTGAGTTAGTGAATCACTAATTTGTTTAGTACGGTAAGTGCGTAAACCACTTTGGTCGCCTTATCTTAACTGCTGGCCAAGACTGTGACATTATTGTCACCAGCTCATCTAAATCTACCAGCACGCGAGAAGCGCTGTAAATTTTACCCTATCTTAATGCCTATCTATCAGTAGGTAGCCATTTCGTATAGACTGAATGTCGCCCGCGGCGACGTCCGCATTTTTCAATATAAAATATGAAATTAAAATGCATGTTTTTACTCATTTTACGCTGTTTTTTTAACGTCATACCCTCAATCGTTAGTATATCGCAAAATGCTCAGTGTTTGAACGACAGCGAAGATCCAGTCGATCTCGCCAATAGAGTACTTCGTCTTAACTCCATTAGGAGCCTTGGCTTCCCTGAGGTTGGTGTTGGTTTGTGACGACTTATAAATCTCTTACAGATTGTTTCTGAAGCGTACATAATACAAAACCATTAACTCTCAACAGGTCGTTCTATTTTATGACCCATAGATAGAAGATCCATACACTTCGAATAAAAAACTAATGATAAAAATAATCTCTAAATATATGAATTCTTTCTTTCTTTCTTAAATAAATAGACGTAAGAAACATTCCCAAATATATATAAATATAAAGATTCTATATCGCTTCCCATTGAAATATCAGTTTCATATATCGCAGTGGGACGATAAAAGGGCGATAATCATAATGTATTAATTTACTTACAATTACAATGACTGCGTCGTTAGTTGTGTTGGTTGCAAGCGCGACTGCCGAACGGGAGGTCCCGGGTTCGAATCCCGGGTGGGGCACTACAGGATTTTTCTAATTTAAATTTTCTGGTAGTGGCTCGGAGACTAAATGTGCCCGATGTATGGGTAATATGTATAGGTATTAACTATTCCGTTTTCCCAGTATGTAAACGTAACTGGTAGATGTATAGGTACTTCATTTCTCTGCCTACCTTTTCGGGGATTACAGGCGCGATGGTACTTACAATTTATTGTGGCGCCTAAAATATAGATCAGCTATACAAGAAGAGGACTTAATGCCTACTAGCATTTCCTGCCACTTAAACCTTGGTGATGGGGAAATTTATGGGGTGATGGCAGACGGTAAATATAAAAAGCTAAGATACTAAACGTACAATATATGAAAATACAATTTAAAAAAATACAAAATAATGTATACAATGTAAACAAACTACGTGATTTAATGTTGTATTTAATATACATACACACAGAGCGTAGAATTTCATAACATCCTAGAAGATGCCCAACCGGGTCATAATGCCACCCACGCACCAACGAAACTCACGCGACGTTTTATTTATCGGCCCAACTCGTTTTATTTACTTCGTTTTATTTATTAATGAAATTCTAATCGTACTGCTTTCACTTCGGTATTTTAACGGAATTCTTCAAAGCTACATATATTAATTGACACCGAGTTTAGATTAAGTCGAAAAACATTTGCTGTATTTAAGTACCTACATCATTAAAATATTGGTTTACTTTTATGCAGCTGTATCATTGTCGGATAATTCAACATGGACTTATACTTAAGTCTTTAACGACGGGATTACATGTAGGTTCATAGTAAGTTCATATCTACTCAATACAAACACGAAGTCATCAAAAAGCAAATTCATTTACTTATAATTCAAAATATCATTTTGTATCTCAATATAAATCAAACAATTTTTATCTTAATCATTAGTGACATAACTAAAAGAATAGATACCATATTACATCTTATCAAGTTTATTGAATAAATACGTGAAAGGCTACAAGAATATTGTAAATACGTGAAAGGCTACAAGAATGATGGAATATTACACTAATAACGTTATCATAGGAATGTATGCATAACTGATGGGAGTCTTTACAAATGCTGTTCCATTAAAGATATACAGAGTATGTAATTATTTACATATTTATCTGGAATTTTAATATTCTGAAAGCCCGTGACAATGTGTAATGACTTTTGCATAACAATTCCCAATCTTTAGACAGGACAAGATTCTCTAGTTTAGTCAAAAATTATTTTAATTTTGATTTACTGTCACACGTATAGACCAAATTTCTTTATAATTAACCTAGCTAACCCGGCGAACTTCGTACCGCCTAGCAGACAATGAATACTTGTTACCATTTAACTGAATTAATTTAAGCTTGTATAAACGTAATACAATGAATAATAAAAAACATTAAGCTGAGTTATGGATGCTTATGGATGTTACCTTATAATATAATACAGAAAATGGAATAAAATGCAAAAAATCAAGTAAGTAGTACCACCTACTTCAACCGCGTCTCAAAAAAGTCATGAATGAATTAAATTATGATTGTACTGCATCGAATGTACTCGGGTTAATTATATTCATTCAAGCACTTTTTTATATACGACATTTTTTTGTTATCATGCACAAGAATCAATAAAACGAAAGGTTTGGCGATAAGTAAACATGCCCCGTACAATTGACCATAATAAAAACATGTAATTTCTAGATTACGACCATAAACAGTCCAGAATGGCACTGTTATTTCGGATTACATATTCTTCGATCATTTCCGCCCCGAACAAAGTCATTTGAGAACATCCATTGTAATTATGAGTTTTCCCTAGAAAATGTCGTGATTCTGGTGTTTCGCCACGGAGCAAGGAATACAACGGTAATTTCACTTTGCCATTAAGGCGACACAATCCAAGCGTTTTTCTAGCGAACTTTAATGCTTAATGCTCGCAAACAACGTCTATTGGGCCAATGCAAACGAAAGGATGCGAGTTGTTAATCAATGGTGCAATCGTATAGAAACGCTGTTAGATTGAAATCAACACTTGAAGTATTTCTTCCTGCACTTCGAAGATTATCGCGTTGTTGGTATGTGCTATAGCCAGACGATTTCTCGTTTTTAATCCAGGTGTTTCAGGGGATGCTTTTGTATTTGTGAAGCACAAAGTACTACTATAGCGGCGCTCTTCTCGTGCTAATTCCCGTTCATCATCAGTTAATTGACTCGTAATGTTCCGTTGCCTCGTACCGTGCAAGCACAATATAGGGTGTTTCAAAGTTTTCACCGACAGCCAGGTTTCAACAACATTGCAACTTTACTCGTATCTATTATTAAATGTGCGTTCGTGTGTTCCAGCTAATCGTATATCCGCTCTGAGCACGACTTTGTAGTCATCACCATGTTCGTTTTTTTATTTTTTCTCTATTTGACAATCAATAAATATGTCCAATAATATGTCGAGTAATTTCGAATCTAATCCGACTATTCTGAAAATACATTCACGTGTCAATCAAGTACCTACATAAGTTTTTATTATTCTGTTATCCCAAGGTATCAGTATTACAATATATGTAGAAGGCATTACAAGATATTAAGCAATGAATTTTAATACGGAATTCCTGAGCTATAAGCGGTCTATTTTGTTCTAAATGATTTACGACCTTCATCTAGTTCGTAATTTATGATCGATCAGCAGAAACGTGCTCCGCGGCGACATATCACTCTCTATTTTGAAATTGATAATTTATCACCGCACCAATGACAAATCGGTTGCGTTCATGTGATTACAATTTGCACAGAATAATATATCGGTTTGTTTGAAAGGCCTATTGGCCCAATGGTAAAGTGACCCTGACTGCTAACAAGGTTGTGAATTCGACTCCAACTCAGGAAAAATATTTGTGGTAAGACCATGCGTATCTGTTCTGTTTGGTGGTAAGGTTTATGTGCGTTTGCACATCAGCTGGTCATCACGGTACTGGGTCTGCCTAGGATGAGGGCCTGAGGATGCAGCAGACAAGTTTACAATAGCCAAGAATGCCAAAATCTATACTGCAGAGAAGCATATGAAAATGTTTATTACACGACAATGTAGACTTCATCAGCCCCGGTTTTATGTGACGATTGGTTTACAAACCTAACTTGGTTTATATAGCTAACATCTCACCTATAATATCCTTTATCGTGGGCAGTATCACCATTGTTATTAAACAGATGGCAGCGTTGTCACGTAGATGGTAGCACAATCGTTTTTGGCAGGCCATTGCCAACTATGAACACCATAGATAAGAACATGTTATACGGTACCATAAGTTATATGTCCACCGAACACTGCACATCGGTAAACAAATCTACCTTAGCCTTATGGGTCAACATACAACAGACCTGCCTGCATTTGGCTAAGTTTTGCTAAGTTAACTGAGTTTGCGGAGTCTACTGGTTTGGAAATTTTCTTTATACCTGAATATGTTAAATTTATGAAGTCCTTAACAGACATAAGAAAGTAATTTAAAATAAACAATATTTGAATCTGATTTTAAAAGTAACAGACCGAGAGATATGGAAAGTTATGTTCTAGCATGCAATAAAACAGTATGTAAATTTAAGTAACATTGTGCTGGACGCTGGTATATTTTGTTTCATTTTTGACGTTTAAATTTGAGGACATACCATTTAATACATTCTACTTGTTATCATTAGACAGCAAAACCTGAAGCTTTCTAAAGCTCTAGCAAACTCGATTTAGTCATCATCATAATCCAGGGGTATCAAACTCGAAAGCTAACTTGGGCCAAATAAATAAAGTTCAACTATAGGTAGGCTGCAAAAAAATCAATGTTCATAGAAACATTTTTGTTATTTTGACTAGTACATTGTAATAAACATAAATATATTAAAGTAAAGTTATTGTTTACGTCCTGATACTTGACGTCTCTTCTCTGATACTACATATCTTTCCTTTTTCGGGAGAAATTTTATTGGCCGAGACTACTTTCAAAATAGACCCAACGTGGGCGTTATTAATACAATTTCGGACAGGAGGTTCATTTCCATTCATAACAGAAAATAATTGCTGGCACTGATAAGTAGGTACTTCAAAACATGGAAATAATTTCGCGCCTGCTTTTGTGCGGGGAATTTGTGCGGGGATAAGAGATACGCATATAACAGCTAATAAATCCATTAGTAAATATTATTGAGGCGACAAGTATATTATAACTTTATATGCTGTTTTCGTGCGTAATTCACATTTCTATTTTATTTTTATTTTGCGTGGGATATATTGACTGGGCCGCAAAAATTTTCATCTCGGACCGTATGAGGCCTGCAGGCCGCGTGTTTGATACTCCTATCTTAATCCCATTGATTTAAATACCATGGCAGATTGGATATGTGGTATATTTACATAACGGACTTGCTGTTGTTATATGGCAGTAATAATCATTCCCAAGACTCAAAGAAAGACCAAGAGCAGGTGATTATATGAATATGTCTTCTAATACCTAAATTGCAAATATACAAATATACTGAAAGCAATCACAAAAATACCATCCGCTTTTTATACACAGAAAGCTTTTAAATGTGAGGTGATCACAAAATAAATCGTTAATCGGTACGGTCAACAGAAAAACAAGAAACATTCGAGCGGCACAGGTGCACGGTCCACATAAATTGCGCAGGTAGAAATACCATCCCCTACATGACACAACCGAAGTTTAGGGATGACCGACCCTTTTACTTTTTTTGTCATAACAAATTAATATTCAAGAAACTGTTACCAAGAAGTTCTCATTTTTTTACAACGCTGTTGACGTAAACTACAAGCAAGCATGGCAGATAGGGTCAACCTGTCACATTGACATTGCTGTCATTAATTTAATAATACATCCTGTATACATGCATCTGCTTGTAGTGCTACTGTGTTATTAGAGCATGCTGTATAACGTTAAAGGTCATTCATCGTCGAATGTTTGTCTCAGCGCAACTTTCACTAATCATTTAAATGTTTAAATAGGAGTTACGAAATTTATATGGTCATTCATTGAACGTAACTTCACGCCGGTAATTATTGAAGAGGTAGGCTGAGGGGTATAGTACACACTAACTAACGAAGCCACATGAATAGTATTTGTTTATAAAAAAAAACCGTAAATCACACTTGTAACCCTCGATGAGGTAGGCAGAGGAATGCAATGCGCTCTCAATAGTATTTGTATTGTGCATTAAAGGCAAGATTAAATAAACCATTACAGCATTCCGATATTTATTACATAAACATTTCACTTTAAAATTACTTTGCAATCTAACAATATTTAACAAGACCGATTCAAACTATTTTAAAGTCGTCTTTTAATTTGAGTATTACTTACAAGCGAAAAATATATTCATCGGCATGTTATTGTTTCTGTAATTAAATATTGTATGTATTGTACAAAAAAAAAATGATACGTA
>DWFO01001398.1:0-15994 GCA_018246595.1 Mimoniades nurscia nurscia | reverse complement strand
CCACTAAAATAAAAATTCTATTTAAAGTACCTTTTTTTTTATATACTTCATTATGAATCAAGATACGAAATGGAATCATTTGAATGAATAATGCATTACCATCAAATACTTTTGAAATTGATGAAAAATCAAAATACTTTTATTCTCGTAAATTTGTAATTACTTGCATAGACATATAAATATAATTATAGTGTATGCTATACATTCTATGGGACGTAATAATTCGTAGCAAAACAACTAAAAACTTACGGATGACTTTTGTTGTTGATTTCGCTGAGCAGCTAGCAGCGTTTCGCGGAATTCCATTATTATATTAAAAAGAAATATATAATCTGATTATAAGCACTCAGTCAGGAAAACAGCATGGTAAAGTTCTTCGTCTTCTACTATTTACGATTTTAGTTATATACGTGTCAGAATGAATAGAACACACAAACCAGCCATTTTCTGAAAACGTACTAACCACAGATTAGTCAATTCATTTATATTGTGGAAATTAGTGATGTAACGTGTCATCTTCTGAATGCGAATGCGAATATCCGCTGCCGACATTCGCGAATCCAAATGCGAATGTACCGTTTTAGTAGAAAATTTCATAGGAGAATTTCTTTTCATTGCATTATATACTTTTTTCTTATGAGTCCTAATGAAAATTTCATTGTTAAGCTTCATTACCGAACGTAAAGTAAATAAAATAAATAAAACCAAATGATAAAGTAAAGACTGATCATATTATATGATTACGTGGTTAAGGTTATTTTTTGTTGTTTAAAAAAATATGAGATATGCTTTTGCTTTTATTAAAAGAAAAGATTTGTTAAAAATATTTTGATTTCATTAACCTTTTTTCTGCTACTCATATTCACAAAACATTCGCAGAAATATTTGCGAATGCGAGTATGCAATATTTTACTAAAATGTTCGCGAATGCAAATGCGAATTTTCGTACATCACTAGTGGAAATCTTGACAATTGTCATTGTTGTCATAAATCATACAGAATAGAAACATTTATGGCATATATTTGACAAAATTTTAATTTCCATAATTTCATGCTATTTGGTCCGTATTTTTATATAAACGAATTTTTATACGCTTTGAATTTTTCATTATATATATTCGTTGTATTTTTGAAACGTTAATCTATTAATTTTTAATTTATATTTACTTGCAGGTTAATCAAATTTATGACTTGAAAATATTAAGATCATAACGAATAAAAACCAACATGCGCGTATTAACACGGATGTATTATAACTACAATAAAGTTTTCCTGCTGTAGATTATCTGTGCAATGTTGCTTCGTTGAGTTCCGTTCCACAGAGTGTATTTCAGTATTTGTATTTCTTAATTTTCTTAGCTTCGATACCAAAATGGCCGATGTCTCAACTAGCAATCGTAAAGTAAAACTTAATAAAAATGGGAAAGTTGTGAAGAAACGGATACGAAATCCAGAGGGTAATTTTGTGCTTCTCATGCTAAATATTTTGCTTATACATTTTCAAGTTTATCAGTTCTCCCGCAGCTAAATGCTTTTGTTTGCAGTCTAATATTGTTCTGAACTGTTGACACTTACTACATTTTTGATACGTACAATAATTTTCAAAGATTTCCGCGAATATTTTGTATCTTGTGTATATAAGTATATATTTTCTGCAGGTTTTGGCTAAATATAATAGATAAGAAACTGTTATGGTAGACTTATTGTTAGCATAGGCTAATAGAGTTAAGACATGCTTTGTAGTTGGACGTATATAACAACCCATAAATAGGTATGGATGGTCATGAAATATACATAATAATGACTGCTTGACAGCCTCCTTGTTAGCATTGGTTGCATGTGCGACTGCCGAACGGGAGGTACTGGTTTCGATTCCCGAGTCGATCACTACTAAATGTTCTAATTTAGATTTTCCAGTCACTACTAGAAAATACTACCAGACACCGAGCCACTGCTCGGAGTCTGGATATTTGCCCGATGTATGGCAATAGGCTCACTACCTTTTCCATAGTGGGACGTAACGTAACTAGTGAAACGTGGGAGTGTTCTACATTCTACTGCCTACCTCTTCGGGGATAATAAGTGTGATGTTACGTAAAACACATTGTTCAATTTATTGATCAACTTATTCATTTTGTTTCAGAATGGCACAAGCAAAAGCAAAAACGTTTAAGAATTGCAGGCCTCGAATATGTAAATGCAAATGGAAAAGTCATGCCACCAAAAAAGCAAGGTCCAGATTGTAACTGTCGACGAAAATGTTATCAAAATATACCTGAAGATGTAAGGCTAAAAACGTTTCAGGGGTTTTATTCCATGAAGAGCCATGATGAACAAAATGCCTATCTGTTTGGATTGATGCGACAAGTAGATGTGAAAAGAAAAAGAGTGAAGTCAAGCAGCCGAAGGACATGCACCTTTGAATACTTTGTTCGAGTTAGGGGAAGGGAAACACAAGTATGTCAGACAGCATTTAAAAACATTCATGCTATAACTGAGAGAAAGGTGAGAGTTCTTTGTAAAAAAATGGATGATGGTGTAATGTTTCCCAGTGACAACCGAGGGAAGAACAGCCATCGCCGTACTGGTGAGGTACGTTTACCTGCTGGTATTGTTGAACAGATTAAAAACCACATCTATTCAATAGTCCACACACATAGACTGAAGGATTTTATAAGATTGGATAAAATAGCTGGTCTAGAAATTAATATTTCTAAGATGTGGAAAGATTATATAAAAACATATGATGCAGATAATATTACAGCTACTATGCCTAAATCAAAGAGAAATATCGAAATTACTTTGCACAATGATAATCCACAACAAGTCCAACACAGTGTCCCCCAAGAATCATTTACTCCAATAACATATCCTGGCACTAGTCATCTTGTTAACATTGCGGATAACTATTTTGAAAATCAGTACCAGACTGCAGCATTAACGGCCACTTCCACTCCTGCAAACTTTTATCAAACACAAAATGGTGCTCAGGGAAGTATGGGCATCCTCCTTCAATCAACAGTAACAAGACCTACACAACCAACCACTGCCTTCATTCTATTGCAAACTAAACCGGAACCCCACCATGAAAACTCTATTGCAAACACAGCTACCTATCATAACAATGATGTAGATTCAACACAACATAAAGGAGACAAGAAAGTAAAGAAAGAAAGGGAAAAGGGCCCAATAGTGAAACAATGGAGGTACACAAATATCTTTCATGATGAAATCAATGGGGCAGCTTTGGCTGCAATAAAAACCAGATTGGGCATGTATTATGCTGAGAGTGATGCAGCAAGAAAAAAGGCTAAGCAAGTGCGGCCCCAGGAAGCTATTCAAACACAAATACCAAATGAACCACTCAGACAAACACTTACAATTTATACATAACAAATAATTCTCTTACATGATGAACATTGTTACAAATATTAGTCTAGAATCTAGACTCTAGATGTAATGGTCAATAAACATTTGATAGCTTATTCAAATATTTACATCATATTGTGTACATGTATCAAATTAATGGCTTTATAGTTATTAGATATATGAGTCCCTAACCATTGGACTAAACCAATTTTACTATGAAAAGCAAGTGAAGTGCAGATTACTAACAAGACTTTTTAGTTTAGTCTTGTTAGTAATCTGCATTTCAGTCACCATAGTGGTGTGATAAACCCTGAGACTTAACACATGAATGCAATCCAAAATTTTCCTACTCCCATACTGGGGTGTTGTATGTTAGTGAAAATGTATGGCTCTACTTAATTCCAATCGATTAGTGGTCTATTTACAATAGAATGGTTGTGTGCTTTTACATTAGGTTGTTTTCAAGTAGTGCAATTTAATTGTCTAATATCTATGTAATTATTCTGGAATTAGTATGTATTGCCACAAAACAGTATAAATGGAACACTGCCAATTAGTTTCATGGAACAATTTTGTTCAATATATATCAAAGGTGTGTTTAGTAGAGGGTCCACAATTATTCTGAAATGTAACAATAGGCATTGTATTTATTCTAATTTTAATTATTTAAGTATATTCAATGTTATTGTCCTATACACATTATATTAAATTTTATAGATAAATATTAGTTTTATTATTGTTTTTTGATACATATTGAGTTAAATATTCATCCAAGAAATAAAGGATTTTTTATTCTGATAACCATGTACATTGAAAAAAAAGTAGTTTGTAAATAATTCATGAAATAAATATGTTTTTGTTTCTCATTTGCCTGGTCACGACACCTGCTATCGACTTGAAGTGGAACCAAAACTTAGGATAAAATTTTCCTTGTTTTTTGCGAACCTGGATTCTCTTTAGTAAAAAATAAGCAACAGATCCATACTTCTCACTATCTAGTTACTAAATAGCTGATAACAAAGTATTTAGTACTAACAAAACCTTTTTATTATTAATAAATATGTATTATTTTATCCAATGGAATCAGCTTGGGTTTAAAAGTATTGTGGGTCACGAAAGGGCAGTGTGAAAATTACCAGGCTATGGCAGAACAATGTTTGGGAAACACTGTCCTACACCAGACATCAAATTACATTCAATATAGGGAGGCAAAAAAATTTAGAATAACACACAAAAATAGCCTTTTGAAAAGTTTATTTCATACTTATATTACGCTGACAATACACACACCCCACCAACAGCCTTGATTTTCTGCTCAGCTGTTTTCGAGAAGAATTTTGCCTTTACAATGACTGGTTGTTTTGGAAGTTTGCCTTTACCAAGTAACTTGTAATATCCCTGAAACAAAGCATATTTTATATAACCATATTTTACATATATGATCAGTTATTATTGTTTTAATTTGTGTTTGTGATATCAAAGCAGTGTAACTGCCTCAATTATTTGAGGTTCAAGTCTTTCTTATGAGATATATCCTAAACTTGGTGTCTGGGTAGTTTAAAAATACATGTCCCAACCCATGTTAAGATAGTAGGGTGTCATAAGAGATGACTAAACCAGGTGCTGGTAGAACACAGTATGGTGTGGGCCGGTCTAGGCAGTGACATAGCCTGGCTGTTGATGGGCAACAGTGTATTTGTAATTGATGCTGTGGTCCCCAAACTGTTTCCTCCTTTTGGGATTAATTCTCGTGAGGTCTATGCCCATCAGAGCACTTCCGACATTTTTTTTATGATGATCACATAATTACAAGTCTAGAGAATTATTTGTAAAGTGGATGAAGGTTATAGTTAAAAGCTTTCTTTTAGTATAATATGAAATTGTAATACAAAATGGGAAAATTTTCTCATGAATTGACTATAAGTTACAATTCTTAAGGATAGATTCTTCGATACAATCTTCTTTAATATTATAGACTTGAAGTATAAGTGTTATAAAAACTTCACATAATAACCATTCAACTAGTCCACAATAAGACTGCATGTCAGTTGTAAGATTGCAGTTTGAGAGCTGTGTTTGTGTCGATGACAACTGTATCACAATTTCAATACAACTATACATTATTGTTAATTAGACTTTGTTTTATAATTTAAAACTATAATATCTCACAGCCTTTACAATGTTGATAACAGGAACCTTGCCATCAGTAGCTGTGGCATACTTCAAACGGGCCTGCTCAGATACTAGAGTCCACAACTTATCCAAGTTCAAAACTGGGCAGAAATCCTTATTTCTCCTTAAGTGGAAATTTCTCATGCCAAGCTGAAAACATTACAATAAATTTAAATACATTGAAAGAAATACATTAATATCAAAAGTTCAGCTAATAGAAACAAGTATGTGGTAGTCACACATAAACGAATGTTGTAGTAAACCTCAATATAATGTAGCAATATTCTTTTGAACAAATACATTGCATTACTACACTTGTTGCATGCTATACATGTTGCTTTATGTAAATGTTTTCTAAATTTTCTTATTTCGAATTCGTGTGCAATAAAAAATATTGTATTGTATCATTCCCGAAAATGAAACTAAAACACGACCACAAATCGATACCTTGCCGAAGTATCCAGGGTGGTACTTGTCCATATTGATTCTGTGGTGATGTTCACCACCGGCATTACCGCGACCTCCAGGGTGTTTGCGGTGCTTGCCTGGAATTACATACATCTCTTACGTAAAATAAACAGTACTCAACAGTACTTGTAACCTACTAATACCAAACGAATCGATATAAACTTTTACCTCAAAAATAAAGAATACTCACCGATACGACCATGACCATGGCTTACATGTCCCCTCAACTTCCTAGTCTTCTTCTTGGATGTGGCCTGTAGAACGACAAACAGGTTAAGACTTACTAAATTTAATTTCTTAAGAAATATTATATTAACTTTGTAATAAAATGCTTCTGTATTTAATTGGTCTTATTAATTTCGCATCTTTATTAACGATTATTATGAAAATCTTAGATAAAATTGCAGAATCCAGACACTAACCATATTTTCGACTTCTGTCAAATTTACAAGAGGGAAAAGAAACAAAACTTCAACACTTCAAGTTAGAAAACGTCATTTTACTGACGCTAGTCAGGGTTGCCCTTGTAGAAAATGAAATCCTGTTTCAAAAATATTCCTTATTAATTCGATCCCTTAACAGGGGTGGACAAAGTTAATAGGTTTTATTAACTTTCCACTATGTTTTCCTTAAAAATTATAAGTTCAGCCTTACTTATTTGCCCTTTCATTAACGTTACACCTATTTTTTTAAATAAAATAATAGTACAACATAGTTTACCTATTATTAATTAAAAAAATAAATTAAATAAGAATTAGAAGATCGGACAATTGTTATTTTTATCGAATAATTATTAAATAGTCAAAAATTATTTAAAATACTCTATAGTTGACACCAACTTAGCGTCATTTATTAAATTGATAAAAAAGAACAATTTTTTTTTAAATTGAATAATGACGAACAATTCAAATAGAAAAAAAATATCCATTTCTGTCGGCCAACTCAATTGCCATTTCTATATATTAATATATAAGTAAAAACGATTAAAACTGATCTCTCTCCGCCCTCTTAAGGGTATTTTTTAAATCAATAAAAGAAAGTAAAAACGAACAAACAATGACGAACAATTGGAACAGCAAAAAATACAAATAAAGACTGATCCTCTCGCCGCCATCTTAAGGATAATTTTTTTAAGTTATAAAAAAGTAACAATTGAAATAGAAAAACGAGAAATTGATCTCTTTCCGCCAATTTAAGACAGACAATGAGTCAATATTTTCTGATGGCTGACCACATATAAAAGTATAATGTACCTGTATACTATACATTAAGTCCGCTATCTTATCTGTGGACTTTGATGGGTTGTGGCTTTGGCTTGTTGTGTTCTGGCCTTGTGGACTGTGGTTGTGGAGTGTGGATTTCTAGGGAAAGAAGCTGCGAAATTCATTTGAATACTATTTAATTATTTGACACCGCTGCTCATTTTGGTCGTTTTCAATCGGTGAATTACAATTCATAGCTTCCAGGAGTCTCTATTTAAACTATACACAAAAGTAGTTCACTACTGAAATGTAAGTCAGTTTCATTTGTTATGAATCATCATAGCCGAACCGAACGTAATCCAAAGTAGTGTCAATTGCAATTACTATAGATACCGTACTCATTTTAAAAACTTGTTTTGGATTAATTCCACGTGTAATATTGAATGTTTGTAATATTTGTTTAAGGTGCCTTCTTAAAATAGCCATTGGTTTATATTATTACTTTTTTAGGATAATTACCGCACCAATGTATAAAGTCGTTTTTACTACCTTCTATGTAAATAATAAATGTTGTGTGTTTAGTACTTTACAAGTGTGGTATTGTATTTTTTTATTTGCAACAGTTAGTTTCTGTAACATAGAAAGAACATGTAATATTCATCACGATTACATTCTTTTCTTTTTATCCTAATTTTATCCAAAAGAGTTGTTGTAATGTAACAAAACGTCATATCACCTGTAATTCCCGAAGAGTTAGGTAGAGGATTGTAGGACAATACCTTGTTTTACCACTTCTCACTATAGAATAGTAGGTGAGCCTAATGCCATATACCAGGCACATTTCCAGACTCTGAGCCACAACTAGAAAATCTGCATTAGAAAAACAGTAGTATCTAACCTGGGTTTTAGCCCAGGACCTTCCAATTGGCAGTCACATTTGTAATCAACAAGACTAGCCAGATGGAAGTTGCAATTTTCTAAACTTGTACCCAGTGCAGTGCAATAGGCTCACCCCCCCTTTTCCACTATTCCATAACAGGACATAAACATAAAGTGGTAATATAATGGACATAAACATTTTTGTAGTTTCTTTGGGGATTACCCATGTGATGTTACAGTTTTTAAAAGTAGTTTGAAAAAAAATATATTTCAATGATTGATTGATTTTATTTTCGCAGATCAACATGACCTTCCAATCCCCAATGCCTAGCAGGGAGTTCCTGTGGGACATCTTTAGGAGGTACAGTAAAATGAGTGGTGAAATTGCTATTACTTTTATACATTATTCTTGTTGTAAAGGATATGGATTTTTTCTAGTGTCTAAATGATGACTACAGAATTACTGTATATATAATATTAGAGTCACTAACCATCCTATTTTCACTGCGAAAATGCTAGTGTTTGTAGTCCTGGGATGTCCTGGATTTATTTATAAGTAGTGTTTTGTGATTTTAAAACACCCTGATAAGGTATTTTAATATTCACACACCAGTTTTATAATCTGTGTGACATACACATATTTATGATTACATTGATTATTGTTATTACACTATTTTATTTGCATATTAATTGAATATTGTTACTGTATTAATGTTCTATTTTTAAACTTATTATTAAAATACAAGAGAATAAGCTGTAAGAGCCTTTGTGCTAAATGCAAAAAAAAATCTTTGCAGAAAATGTGTTTGAAACAGAGTTTATATATAAAAAATGTTTTCATTAAGTTTTTAATAATAAATCTCAACAGATTTTGAAATCGAAATTTATTTCGATTTAGTTGGAACTGATTTTTTGCTAAAAGCTTTAATGTTATTGTATGAGTCAAATTGGCTCACTTTAGTAAAAATAGGTCAATACTCATAAATCTAGTGTCAAATAATGTCTAATAGGTAAGAAAAATCCACCTAGTCTTACACTTTTTTAAGAGCTAGGGCATTCTGATTTAAATGTAAAATTATGTTGTGCTCAATAAAAAATATTATTATTACAACTCTGCAGTGTGGACTCATATTTCATAAGTGATTTATGGAGAAAAATAATCAAAATTTTGTGGACTTTTTGTGGCATAGTGCCAAAATTATTAATTTACCAATACTTTGTACATAAGAAAGTTTTTTATATGTTTCCTTTTAATTTGATATAATATGTAATTGTAGGTACTTCAATTATATGGTTCATTATGGAAGGAAGATCAAAAAAATTAATGTATGTGCATGACATATTTAACCTATTGATCTGCTTCACAGAGTTGACAAAGACAGAAGTGGATATATATCGGCAGACGAGCTGCAACAAGCTCTTTCCAATGGCACCTGGAATCCCTTTAACCCAGAAACAGTTCGCCTCATGATAGGTGAGCATTTTGTTGAAGATTATTATTGTTAATCATTTCACATGAAACTATAAGATGTGTAAAACCTTAGTAAAATTGTTATATACTTACCTGTAAGTAAATCCTAAGTAATTAAGGTGTAAAAGACTTAACATCACATCTGTAATTCCCGAAGAGATGTAGTATATTTTCACATTTACCAGTTACATTTATGTTGTGTTGTGGAATAGGTAGTGAGCCTATTGCCTTTCACTGGGCATGTATACAGACTCTTAACTACTACTAGAAATTTTAGTTATCAATTCTAGTTAGATAAATGAAATAGTATTGAAACTAGAATTTTAATGCAGGACTTCTCAACCAGCAGTATTATTTGAAACCACTCAACCAAAAAGGCAGTTAATTTGTCTGAACTGAATAGCTTAATAACTTAAAAAGTGATTTGTATGAAATTTTTATACAACTGTACAATATACAGTACAAGCAAATAATATCTCATTTGCAGCATAACAAAAGCAGATATGTAAAACAGCGGTTGTGTTGGTTGGAAGGGCGAATGCCGATCAAGCGGTTCTAGGTTCAAGTCCTGGGTTGGGCACTATTACATTTTGTTTTACTTTGATTTTCTAGTAGTGGCTCAGAGTCTAGATATGTGCCTAGTGTATAGCAATAGGCTCACCCCTTATTCTATGACAGAACTTTAAAATGTGGGAATGTATTACACTCCTCTGCATACATTTTTGGGAATTACTGATGTAATGTTACATTACATATACATGATTTTTTTCATCTTTATAGGTATGTTTGATAAGCAAAACCGGGGTGTAATATCATTTGAAGATTTTGGTGCACTGTGGAAGTATGTAAGCGATTGGCAAAACTGCTTCCGCTCATTCGACAGAGATAACTCAGGCAACATTGATAAACAGGAATTGAAAAATGCTTTAACGGCTTTCGGGTACAGATTGTCTGATGATATTATTAATACTATGGTCCAAAAGTTTGATAGATTTGGCCGTGGCACAATATTGTTTGATGACTTCATACAGTGCTGTATAACATTATATGTAAGTATACTTTTTAGGTTCAAAAAAAAATTATTCCTCTGTTGTTGATTGTTGATTGTGGATTGTTTTTCAATGAGGAAATTTTTTCAGACTTTGACATCTGCATTCCGCCAGTTTGACACAGATCAGGATGGCGTGATCACAATACATTACGAGCAATTCCTCAAAATGGTGTTTGGCTTGAAGGTATAAAAATATTATTTGCCGATTTCATTTCATGTTCTCCTATAATATGATAAAAAAATTCAATACTGGCTTAACGATATTTAGATTCTGGAGAGAAAACGACTTGTACCTATTACCTACATGAATTTACATTATATTGATCATGTTGTTATCTTATTCAAGTGTCCACATGTTACTAACTGTTTCAATGATTAGGTTTTTTAAATTACTTAAAATGTGTTAAATATAAACCTATTTATAATTAAAAGCTTTTGTATAATATATTTGTAAAAAAATGGCTGTAGAGGAAACTATTATAGAAAAATAATTTTCCTTGTATTGGTGAAAGGTATCTAAATGCTATATTTAGGTATAACATACATATATTCTTGTTTCATTGGTTTTTAAAATTAGATCTTTTTTTGTGAATTATACTGATTTACATTCTTTTTAAAAACATTTTATAATACACCCATATAAAACTTGCTGCAAAGGAAACTATTTCAGAAAAATTGTTGAATAGTTTATAATAACTAATTTTATTTATTAAATAATATGTGCCACTTTAAATTTAAACAATTTAACGTTATACTATTTAAGAAACATAATTTCGTATGTCCCATTTGGTTGATGTTGTTAATTTTTTTTTACTGTCGGCCTTTCACTTATATCATTAATTGAAAGTATAAGGTGTTTAAGACAATTTATTTTCATGAAACTAGAACAATGTTGCTCGCGGGTTGTTACAATTTTGGAAAGACATGGAAATTTTGTACTAATATGATTATAATTTTTACAAGTATGTTTCTGCTAGTATAATATTTATCACCATATTATCGACGACAGAGGAAAGCGTAGTCGGCGATTTTTGTCGACGTTCATAATTGTATTTTGCATTTGTCAATAATGTTTTCTCTACCATTTCTTAAAATGTCTTTATTTATTTAAAACGAATAAAAAATAATTATATCTTGTTTCAAGTTTCCCCATTGTTTAATATTTCGAAACACCACACTTAACTATTTTATTTCTTTTGCTTGGTTCAACTAACTTACAGTATAGTGATGTTCTAATTTAATTGAATCTAATATTAGCAATTAGAAATAAGTTTGCGATAGAAAAGTGAAAGAATTCTGCGACTCCGTTCAATGATCCAAGACTGAACACAAGCTAAATGAAATGTTTCAGTGTTATTAATATTGATTAAGTTGACTTATTTTAGTGTCTAGTTCATTTCATTTGTTTACATGTAACATGTAGTTTCCTCCGTCGTCGAGATGTTGCTGTTATAATGTACATGCGTGTGTTTAGTTTTATCCGAAATATTTTATATTCATTCCATAACTATTGGGTCTTGAGTGCTTAAATTCCATAAGAGGCATTTAGGAATAACATTAATTTATCCATAATATAATATCCATAAAGATTTTTCTTAAAATTTTATTTATCAACGATTTCAATATCGAAGACTATTTTTCGTTACATGTATGCGTATGGTATGTCCTGTATTATGTACCTAAACCTAACCATGTTGAATTTCAACTAGTTCTCTATTTACTGATGTAAATCGAAACCTCGTATTTATTACGAAATCAAATTACGCTGATTTTTATAGTTATCACATTTTCAATAGCTTTTCCACTTTTCCAAAACGTCTTCCATCGACTTGACTGATTGTATGTATAATTGAAACACAATCGATTATATAACAAAAATGAACTGATAGAGAATGGAGAATAGTGTATTTTTATAAATGTAACACGTGTGTGTTTTCACTGTTTTATGGATTCCAGTATATCATAATGTTTAAATGTAAATATTCAATTAATATTTGTAGCAAAATACTGCGGAATCGGCTCAACACGGAAATTAAAATATATTCGTTGACTATACTAGCATTCGACTTTTAAAATCCTCTCAGCATTTCTTTGTAAGACACTCATACTTTAGAAATAAATTTTGATGGAACTCCATACCGAACAAAGGTTTATGTATCTAATAAAGCATTCAAAAATCAATGTAAGTCCTAAAAATTCGGCAAATTCTAATTAAATTGGCTTTTTAAGTGTATCGTGTCCTCGTGATACAAAACTAAAACTTACAAAAAATGTAATTAATGTACGAACGAACAAACGAATTTAAAAGATAAAATTGATCTAGATCTACCCTGAACCTCGTATTTAGTGCACGCACGGATAACTGGGTCATTCAATATCTTAGACCCCAAATGATATTAGACATTTTAGTCATATGACAGTACGGACTACTTTGTGCGTTATCTAATTCTGTATGTTATTCGTTAATTTTATTATTACTACTTCTTTGGTCGTGTTCTTGGGTCTTGGGTGCAAATCCCAGGTCGTATACTATTGGATTGTTCTAACTTAGATTTTCTAGTATTGGCACGGAGTTCGGATATGTACTCCGTGTATGGTAATAAGCTCACTTATTTCATAATGAAAAGTGGGATTGTACCATCTGCCCGCCTCTTCGGGAGTTACAGTGGTCATTTACGTAATTCTATTTTTACTTTCCTACTACAGTGTAATATTCGCTCAATTTGATTATTAGCTTCGTGTCAATCAGATGTAAGTAGTAGCAAAAGAAAAACTTCTTTCATTAAAACCAGCTTACACAGCAGGGCAATTTCTCTATCCTCGTAAAAAGTACTAAAAAATTTCGAATGAGTTGGTTTAACCTTTTAATTTTTCTTTCGTCCAGTGTTGGCCGTAAACCCGGGATTGCCTGTCGTCAGAAAGGTTTGATTCAGTAGTAATTTCAATCGAAAGGAATTTGTGTCCATAACTATACACACATTGTAATTTTATGAACAAGAATATTACTTGCATTTATTTTTTAATTTTCTTAGCATATTTTTGTATAAGAATAGTTTTTGAACGGCCATTGTTACACCTTTATTGATAAATAAATATTCAAATAAATTATATGTCATTGTCTTTTGAATAAACATCGATTAGTATATCTCAATAAGAACCTATCTACTGTACTATCATATTTCTGTAAAAACCATGTAATGTTTTTTAATTCGATTGTTTTTCCTTATATATACTTAATATTAAAAAACATGGTTTGTTAATATTAATAAAATTTTCCCTAATGTGGCGATGTGTACTTCAATCGCAAGTTACAGTCAGTTGTATGTCATTAGTAATTTGACGGTTATATTATCTATTTTCAATCATTTGTTTGTTACTTGTATATAAAATATAATAATCATATTTACTTACAGTTAGGACTATGTGCAAAACCTGTTATAAATTTTATGGGGTAATAAAATATTAAAGAAGTTAAAATTAAATTATATTAAACAGGAAAATGTGGTTGTCGTGAATTCTTCGTGTTATTTAGCTGAAGTGCTCAAAATCATCACATGCTTCAATTTTATTCTTGAAAAGAATGCTGTTGCATAATATAAATATGTAGTTAATGATTTGTAATTATCGCCTATTGTACGAATCTTTAATGTTTTTATGTCAATATATTATGTATATCGTGTTTATATGTCTCTTTCATAAATGTACTAAGTGTAACAAGTAAAATATATGTCATTTGTTTCTCAATATGTTGCTTTATTTATACCATTAAAATATAGCGCTTACAATTTCTGCTCATACAGAGAAATTGAAAGCATTTATCATCATTTCTGTCCATAGACCTTCATTGAAGGTATTATCAACTATTAATAACCAAAGTCACAGTTTGAATTTACTAAATAAATCTTGTGTTATTATTAACCAGTAAATGTTTAGGAATCTGTAGCATCAAGAAGACATCAAGACTAAATGTCTTGATGTCTGCTTGGTGATCCTTTCCAGGCTATAAATTGCGTAATGCAATCCTTTCCATGTTTTAAATGAAAAAGTTTGAGTAGTAAAAAAGACGGACTTCTAGATACTTCTTAAACTTTAGTACATAGAGATTAAATGAATGTGTACAAAAAAAATTTTTTCGGATAGTTTTTTAATTATATTGCAACATACAATCATTGCTTAATTGATTAACAATAAAGAGAAATGTGCATTGTATTTTGTTATGTTTCTGTTTATTCTGTTTTGTCTATCTTAATTTTCCATGCTCCTAGACTGTACTTCAGCCAAATTAGGCCCAGGTCACAACCCATTTGAATCCAGGAAATCACTGGTGTTACTTTAGATCCATCTATCTCAGTCCATCTTATTGGAATTTCTGCTATTGGAATGTTTAATTTTTGTGCAATATATAATAGCTCTACATCAAACGCCCTAAAATGCAAAGAAGGTAGTGAAATTATTATTCATTTTAATGATATACACAATGTTCTGAATAAAGGTTTAAGAAACTACTCTAATACCAAATAGTAGATTGATTCATTGACAAAAATTACAGTTATTATGTATCAGAAGAAAGAAGCAGGTTTATTTTGCCATTTATTGTGCTTTGCACTCTTTGACGTAACTACACACATGGGCAGTTGGTTAGATTTGTTAACTTAAACCCAGTGAGATTTGACCACCTCAGATGGTCAAAAGCTTATTTGCCAACTTAACTACGACAGCCATACATAAAATGCAACAATATTGTCAATTATACAAATGGCTTAATAAAAGAAAATTCTTAAAAATTCAACATTTCGTAAGTAATTAAAGTTTTGAGGCAATATTTAGACAATAAATTATGTACCATCGATTAACATGCAAACTTTGAAAGCAAATATGAGCAGCTTTTCTTGTAAATAATTTGAATCCACATTGGGTGTCTTTTACACCTCTTACAGTAAACAGCCACACTAAGAAGTGGAAGCCATACATTAGGATATTTCTGAAACAATATAAAAATACATTAGGTACTAACTTCTAGTTAAAATAGAATAGTTTAGTCCTGCAACTTACAACTTACAAACTATTATTGGACACTGGTTTTATTTGCGTTTTAGTACTGAAAAGATTGATTTATTCACCAACAGACTGATTTGCCAATTCAGAATGGACCAAAGTTTAGGACCAACCAATGGTCAAATGGACCAACATTGGCTAGAATGCACACTTAACCGATTCGCTGCTGATGGCATGACAGGCGTGTCATCAATATTTTTTACTTGTTGCTTGTGATACGAGAGGCGTGTTATTTTTGAATCGAATGTAACACCCTCAGATTAAGTTTTAGAAGGAGAAGTTTAGAAGAATTTTAGATTTAGAAGAATGGGGTCATAGCCACGGCGA
>DWFO01001397.1:0-15998 GCA_018246595.1 Mimoniades nurscia nurscia | reverse complement strand
TAGGTGGTGAGCCCATTGCCATATACCGGGCACATATCCAGACTCCGAGCCACTACTAGAAAATCTAAATTAGAAAAATAAAGTAGTCTCTGACCCGGGATTTGAACTCAGGACCTCGCGATCGGCAGTCGCGCCGCAACCAACACACCAACGAGGCAGTCAAATAATGAATAAGAAATAAGATGTCCGACTTACTCGTATTTGTAATTGGTCATACATGCCCATAGTTGTCAAGTTTGTTATTCCTTTAAATATATCGGTTACATCCCTGCATGTTACTTCAGAGCATAAAAAGTACAATAAATAGGTAAGTGAGGTAGTAAAGGAACACATCTAGTAGCCAACCCGCAAATCGCCTAACGGTTCCAGTACATTGATTAAACGATTGTGATTTATATGCGAGCTATTAAACAAAGATACTGTATCAGAAATAACCGGGCCTACGTCGGGACGTTTGCGACGACCTATGTTTAGAACCACAGAGCTCGTAACTAGTAGAAGCGTCAAATGTTTACTAGTAGAAGTGTCATAAATGTTTGTTAAATATTAACAAATATTACATTCCGTATGTAAGAATAATAATGTAGTTCCATTATGAATATTAGATATAATGGAATTAATTTTTTTAACACATAATTAAAATTACAAATTTTATATACCTATAACTGCGATGATTTGCGATGATGCTTATAACGCATATCAATCATAATTACATGGATTTGCAAACGGAAGCCCAAGCAAGAAATTATGAATGGTTATTATAAAATTGTACTTTAATATTATTTAATTATATAACAAGGAATTGGCACTAAAATGTTATTTAATAGCGCCCCCCACTAATTGTAGACAATTAAGAAGGAATGAAGCGACTCATGCTGTAATGGATAATATTTGTATCCGTGTAACCTATATTTATGTATACGCAAACAATGTCTTAATTTTTTTTTCTAATTTGCTTGAATAAATAATCAAAGTTGAATATAGCAATGGCTGCATTTAAAGAGTAATTTCATACATCTGGTATTATTTAGCTTAAAGGCTGAAGTGGGAAAAAATAATGAATTTTTAAACAGTTGAAAATATTCCTAGTGCAAATTCTATAGCATATGTGGTCTATATAAAACGAGATAAACGACGAGATCGCCCGATGCCACGGCCCGTTTAATTCGTTGGACAATAATGAATGACTTAAATACTGTTACTGGAAAGAGATAGCGCTTCGCAAACAGTAATGTGTTGCTTATTGTTATTTCCGAACGCAGCTACTTACTAGGTACTAAATTGGTTCGTTCCATAAACTTGTTGCGTCTGTGTGCGCGTGAGTTTGCGTTTTTGTGTTCGTGTGTGAGTGCGCGCGTATCAAACTTACAACTCAATACATTTCTCGTAAAATTAATATTTAAACAATTACTTACACACTAAAAGGCATTAAGTATGAACGACCATCTGCACTCCTTACACAAAATTCGGGTACTTACACTCCACTGTAATGAAAAGTGGTAAATGTATGTAATATTCTCATTATTGTCTCGAAACTGGGATTAGACTGCGCTTAATATTTTGGTATAGTATATGTATGTAACATTTTGTACACATTAACAAGAAAAAGTTTAAATGCATATTTATTATTTTAATCCTCGGAATTCCTTCAACAAAATATATCATTGAAACAACGGTAAGAGTGGATGTATTATTGTAATTATGGTCGCCCTTCCGACATGGGTAATGACATGACAATATATAATAGAAAGAGTGACACGTAGAACACCAGTTTTTCCGAATAAACAAGTAAAAGTGACCTTGAGCGCTTTATCAGCGCGACATATGTTTCTATTCGTACTTAAGTAAACATTACTGTAAATCAGTACCGAAAAGACATTAAGTTTTGAATGCGAGCGACGTCACATAAGTATAATATTCGTTTAATGCTAATTAGTTCAACAATGAGCTGACTGAATCCTCCGCTCTGGCTGCAGGCCAGCTCGCGACGTTCCAACATGCAACGGAGTTTTAAGTTTAAGGGGTAGATTACTGGTGTGCATGTCTACGGAACCTCTTGATTATGCGCGTAATAGGCACTCTTGAATCGGTAATTGTTGTAATTACCGTGTATTAAATAGAAAAGGACAAGTCTTTGAGCAATAACCAAAGTGGGTGGGTACAGTTACCCAAGCAGCTGTATCAGGAATTGTTGGTGCAGGGCCGCTAAATATCCCATCACCAGTATATCATTTCCGTCAGCACCAATGATAATGTGAATATTCGCAAATGGTCTTTTTTTGGAGGTCTACGATTGTCAATATGAATGTCAGTGTATTATTCAACACCATGACATTAAAAATATATTAGTAGCTGTTACATAACTCGAAAAATATTACACTTAGTGTAATTCCATGTTTCACCAGTTACGTTTAGGTAGATGATTCTTATTGTAATATATATCTAATACATCTTGAAACCGAACGGGTAATATTCATAATTGCACATGTCTGTGAATTATATTTCCTTACATTATTTTTAACGGTACCGGTATAAAAGACAATTTCGCGTTAAGACTTCAATTGTATGCGAAAGTAAACTTTCGCGCCACGGAAAAAAGACTAATTTTGCTTAAGTTCATATAGAGCTTGAGGTGTACATCTTGGTGATGTGTTGTACTCGCTTAATTTTTCAATTTGCTTACATATAAATCTTGATGATTGCTTAGAGAATAACACCTTGTTGGGAAATGTTTATTTATATGTTTATTTATTTATTACTACAATACTCAAGGGGCTTCTATATGGGACTGAAAGTTACGATGTGACTCCATCACACTACATCATAGTTTGGAATGATTATCGAATTTATTTATATTAAAATTAATTGCAAATAAAAATAATAATTTGTAAAAGCCCAGAAACGAAACCAAAAATACCTTATACCTATAAATTGTTCACAACAATTTAATTATACAGGAGTTTTGAATATACCTAACTGAAATAAATTTAGATACAACTAAAATATACACCAAACGTATTGAAAAATATTCTCTCAACATAATTCATTATTGCAACAGGCACGTCCCCATTATAGAGCAGTGGCGTGGGCGTCCGTCCGTTTGTTTACATCGTCGCAGTAATTAACTTTTTATTTCCACACGGCCACCGGCTGCGTCCCTTCACACGTTCGTAGTGGCTGCGCGACTTGACTAGCGACTAGCGGACGGCCACTAGACAATAGCGACTACAGACAACATCACACGAACTAGACAATGGGGACTAGTTACTATAGTGTCTTTCCGTTCCCAAACAAATTAAACACATTTGGAGTTGATCCAATATGTAGCTAGTGACAGTAGTGACCCTAATTGCCGAGCCGCAGGTCGTGGGTTCGATTCCCACACGGATCAAATATTTATGTGACTGGCGCGTGTTTTAATGCATTGGGTGTGCATTTGTCCAAGTAAGCATTCAATATTAACTCGTTTGTCTGCTATACGGTTACCGTAGCACGAGCCCTGTTAAGATTAAAATCAAAAGACGATGTGTGACTTACCATAGGCTATTTATTGTCATATTTAAATTTTGCTTCTAAATTACGCTACAGCGATTTATTTTAATTACAGACCAATAAATTTTAAAATTTCTCGGTGGGATGACAGTCTGCAAAAAGTTGCAGTCGGAAGCTGTTTGCGCCGAGTCGTGCACAAGGTGCGATGACGCGCGCTAGGAGACGCCTATATCCAACAGTGGGCTGAGATAGGTTGCTGATGATGACGATAAAGGTGATGACACCTCTGTAAAGTGTGAGGCGCTGACTGAGGATATTACTATACCGCTAAAATCGGAGGCTGCAATCCATACCGTTATAAGTACCACAAATGCTTCTGTCAACGTCAACGTAAATAAAGTCAATTTTAATATTTAAAACGCTACTATTTATTGATGGCTTACCCGATAGTTAATTAAGTTGAAATATTCGGTACGGTTAAATCGGGCTACGTATTATTATGTGTGTATATACATACGGATGTGTTTGTGCCTTGATTTTCGGTTCAGTGCTCAGATGTAATTAAGTTTGTTAAACACTTTTTTAATTACACTTTTATACAGAAATTGATACATCCCTTTTGAAAATCAAATTGAAACAATGTGTATCTTTCAACACGCTATCATAAAAGATCTAATTGTTATGCATAACATGCAACTTAAGGTACTTATAAAAAAATATAAAATCATGCTTGTAATCTCTAAAAAGGCACACAGAGGAGTCTGTCAGGTTGCACCAGTTACGTTTACGTTCTGTTGCAACATATAGGGGGTGAGCTTATTGCAATACACCGGGCACAATTCAGACTCCGAGCTACTATGAATTTCAAATTAGCATTATCTCTCCTGCCTACCTCCGCGGGCATTATAAGCGTGATGGATCGTGTTACATATTTACTATTATTTACCACGTCGTTAAAATCTTGAACCCGGTAATGTAAACGTTGCCACCAATTGGAAGGGGTCGGTGACACGGTACAGCTTAAACAACAGTTTATCTTCTTCTATACATGAGTATGTTGCAAAAATCTTGTCCTTATGTTAGTTTTAAATGCTATTAAATTACAATTTGTGAAAGGTTTGTATTACCTTTATTTCTGTAATTGAATTTGTATTTTGAAAATCATTGCCAATTATAAAATATAATTATTTTCTTGGGATTAAAAACGTTTATATTTCATATTTTAAAAAGGACTTTTATGAGACGTATGCAGATCTTAGGCTTATACTACGAGACATTTATAAAAATATCTAGTAATGCTTGTCATTGATCTTAATACTGTTTGAATGAATGAATCAAGAGCCCAAATAGACTGTTCCCAAATGTTGATCGAACGAGTGGAATGGTCGGAACGATCAGTCGTGAACAGATCCGATAATCCTGTTTAATGGCCCATTGGGCGTCTGTCTAAGGACGTACACTTTAGGCAGACATTAAATAGTTCCTAATATATACCACACGTGTATTATTGTTTATGCATATTTATTGTACGATTACTCAAATGATTTACTTTTAGAATACATACATGTATTTCTTTGTCGAACACCGTATTGAAACGTTCAAATTTTGAACTTAAACTTAGGTGATAGCTATAAATTTTTTAATTTCTGGGTCTATTACCGTTTCATCATTGTTTGTACTCTATTTCGGATATTTTAGCCTTTAATAAAAAATGAGCACAATTCAATAGCTCATAAGTGGGCTTTATGACTGTCTCGATAAGACATTACCTTCATTTGACATAATTACCACACCAATGTAAGATACATTGGTTTTAGAAAAAAACACTATCTGAGAATTCGAATTTCATCCAATATTTATTCCAAAACATTATTTAAATTTACTCTGCAATGTGTGTTATTACACGCAATAAATTTTATTATGATATCAGCTAAGACCAGTATGTTACATTTGCATAATCAGTGTACTTGATATAGCAATTTAAAAATAAGATAAATGCATGTTGCATCTTCTACAAGTATGTTAGTGTGACACACAGTCAAGTAGATTTACCAGCTAAGTGAAGCTCTCTCCAACAACTTGAGAAGACGTCTTACGTACAAAATGCTTATAGATTTATATACAGAAGGTATGTCAATATTACGTTGAATTCACATTGCTTACTATCCTTAGAGCCCCATTTACCTCTTTCGACCAGCACTTGATGAATATTTATCGTGTTACTCGTACAAACACTCCGACGACGTTTTACATTAATAACAGTGTATAATAATAACAGTCAAATAATAAAAAAATGGTTTTAATATTATTTTTCAATTATATTAATTTTACGTAAAAAGTAATGGTTGGCTGATGAAGGAGTCAGAAGTGTTAGAAACCATTGTGCGTGTATGAAGAGAGTGACGAATGCAGAAGAAGCGCGGCAGGTCTGTAAGAATAGAGATATTTGTTAGTTGGTGCTCTCTGCCTATCCTGTGGGGGACCTGGCGTGAAGATATGTATGTATGCAACAAATATGTCATAAAACGTTTTCGTACCAATACGTACCTACCATCAAGCCTGTAATTTCCAAAGAGATAGGCAGAGGAATGTACAACACTTGCCACGTTTCACCATTTACGTTTTGTTGTCCACAATGGAATAAGTGGTGGGCTTATTGCCATACATCGGGCTAATATCCAGATTCTAAGCCACACTTCGAATTATACGATTTTGGCATAACAGTTATTCAGTTATCAGCTGCATTCATGGACATCACGGAACTTAAAGCATTATATTCGTATATATATCATTTGAAAACATATACAAATAATATCCAACTTCAATTTGTAAATGTTGCGGGAACTGCACTACATCTTTACATCAAAGGCGCTGAACCAATTTCGTCGAATGGTAAAAGCTAGAAGAAGGAAAATATGCACTACAAAGAATATTTCTAATCAAGCCTTTGTTTGAAAAAGTATTACAAATCGAGCCTCAAAACTACAATAAACAATGAAAGATTATGTATTATATATTTTTACGAGCACTTTTGCGCTACGCGAATGGTGAAAGTGACGATCATGCTATTTTTGTTTTGTAGATACAAGACATAAATGCTAAATTGTGCCGTATGAAAGCGCTAATCGTCCTTTCGGTTCGTGATATTCTCATGTCTTTAGCGAATAGCGTAATTACGTATTCCGAGCCGTGTTCCTACGCAGGTGGTCTCGAGGAATGTGGACCTGCAAATGCTATATTTTCTCCAAGAGTTCACTTTTTTAGTTAAACACTTTGGAATTTTTTAGCTTGGGTTTCCTTAAAATGTAAGTCTCCAGTACCTAAGGATGATATGATTTTAAGCATTAACGTCTATTTCTAAACAACCATCTAAATAACCATTGATGAAGATGTGTTTTGGAGTAGCGACCGCGCATTAGTTGATGATCATCATATAAAAACGACGTAACTTCACGCCTGTAATCCCCGATAAGTTAATCAGAGGAGTGTATTACACTCCCACGTTTCACCAGTTACGTTTACGTCCCACTACGGAATAGGTGGTTAGCCTATTGCCATACACCGGGCACATTTCCGCACTCGCAGCCACTACTAGAAAATCGAAATTAGAAAATTCCGGGCACTTAGACAAAAACAAATTCTCCTAAATGTTAGCGCTTACTGAACAAAACGCGTATCATATACTGTACATCAAAACATCATTTTATTTTTTCCTTTCTAGATCACCTACATTCCATACATTGTTGCGAAAGCATTGTTAAATCAATTTAATATCGATATCACAAAGGTCATCAAGGAGTCCGAACGATTATATGGATGAGTTGTTCCCGACTGATCGATGTCTGGCGTGACCCGACCGCTAAGATTACAATGCGGACTAGCTACAAGCAATCTGCTACAATGTAAAAATATCGCCGGTTTAATTTTCAACCATAATGTATTGTTCATTATTGGTACATGTTGCTTCACCGTTTATTATAAGATGAGACCATCCAAAGACAAAAACAAAAAAGTTTAAAAGGATACGATAATCTTTTCTGTTCCTAACTGATGCTACATTGTTCCATATTGAAATTTTATAATCAATTATGTGATTAATTCCGAAATTATAATTGCATCTCATGATGGCGCTTAGCCATGGCATTTGTGCCTGCTTATTCATAGCTCTTATTTGATAGGTATAATATATAATAAGTGTTAAAAATATTTTTGTTGTAATAAAGTTTAATTTTTGAGATGACACGTCTTCGGAATTTCATGTTATAATTTCAACACGAAATTTATTTGTTCGATCATATATTTGTTTTAAGTTCATTCGCCTATTAGGTTATACAGCAGCGATGTAATAAAATATTTTAATTAAGGGAATACAACAAAAAATTAAGCCTGGAAAACAATTACATAAATGCAATAACAGGAAAACTTATGATATTGAAACCTTATGATATTTTACAAATGAGATATTATTTCAATATGCAATAATTTATTTTATAGGTGTGTGTGCTTTGTGACTGCGTTGTTATACTCGTATGATTATTTTGCACGTATGTATTTGTGCATAAGGAGGATGTAATTAATTAATTTTTTATAGGCATCAAAAACTTGTGTTTATTGATTTTTATGGTATTGTTTATACATATGTACATAAGTCGTACCAACTATAATCAAATTAGAAGGGAAAACTAGTGATCATAAACGCTAGTTGCACAAAGGCGGATGCGCTAATAGTTTAACTAAATCAGCAATCGAAACGGTACATTGTTTGTGTCACCTAAAAGTACTTTGAATCGTTTGGCATGTTGTTTTATCTTACTCTTAGACAAATACAGCTTGTTTCATAACAGATAATAGGATGTCAGAAAATGTGTAAAAGAAATTCAGGAAAAAACGTGCCAATAACAACTCGATAGATAAGAAGCAAAAAATATTTTTGGTGACTTTTTGAAAGAAAATGAGGAAACGCGTAAATAGAAACTCGGGGGATAAAACTCCATTAATTAATATATTTTTCAGGTCTTTACATTCACTCCAGGTAGAATATTATTATTTACTTGAAAGTAACATTTCACCTGTAATTTCCGAAGAGGTAGGCACTATGGAATGGATGGTGAGTCTATGGCAATGCATCGGGCACATATCTAAGCTCTGAGCCACTACTGGAAAATCTAAGTTATAAAAATCCCATAGTGCTCAACCTTGTATTAGAACCTAGAACCTCTCGATTGGCAATCGTGCTTGCAACCAACATGACCAACGGGGCAATTATTCTTTATTTCTTTCTATTTCTTTTGAGATTCCTCATTCCAGTAGTACGAATCTGTTGGCACATGCATATATAATGAATTGTAATGTAATTGAAATTGTAATAAATTAATCATACCACCAAACGAATCGTTTAATGGACCAGTATCACATCCTGTACTTTATCGACTGTCCGATTCGTCGCGTGGTCAATATCCTCGATGTCACTATTCGATCAAGTCTTGAGTGTCGAGTGACTGACGAGTGTCGAGTGCAAATCGATTTCTGAAGTGACTATTGCGAATTGAGCAGATTTGAAAAGAAATTGAGTTTCATAGTTTTAATGCAACCATCTAATACGTATGTATATGGCGAGATTATTATTTCTGCTAGCACTTGCACTTGATTTAATAAACTTAAATAACTCAAAGTATTTAATAATCGATTAATACACATAAACGAAAATCGATTTGGACATGTACCATAAATGCGATCGCGAAATCACTGCGTTGTCGTATGAAATTTTAATTAACCGTCAATCCGTCGAGTGGTAAACTGTTGTTGACATATATGATCTCTTTACTCGATTAATTTGAGTCGACTTTTAAGCGTAAATGAAATAACCTAGAAAGTGACAATAAAATTATTGAGACCAAAATTTATTTCCATGCGAAAATGATCACATATTATATAACAGTTAAAATATTTTTTAAGAAATAATAATTAATGATTTAAACAATAATATATGGTTAACAATTACTGTACACACTTATAATTGTCATAATAATATGGAGAAGAATTACTGAATTCCATATGAACATTATATGAACTCATATAATGTAATGTAATTAATTATTAAACTTGAAATAATTGTTACATCATGTTTCATCATTTTCACTACAATCACAAAGCGAGGATGTAGAAATGAGTATCAATAACATATATCAATAACAGATTTCTATTTCAAACGTAGAAATTAATTAATAATAAAAATAAATACCTTGAGACACTATCGCGGCAAACGGATTCTAAAGTCTTATCTAAGCAGAGCTTATACTATGGTAACAGACAGCTCATTATCAACAGTTATCACGTATAAAATGTATATTTGTACAGATATTGTTACTTACACATAGAACAAATTCTTTTCTCATCGTCATCATCACCAATTATTATTCCACTGTTAGATAAGTCGTCTCTCAGATTGAGAATGATTAGGGCCATACTCTACTACGCCGAATGCGAATTAGCAGACGTCACACATATTTGACAACATTATGCAAAAAATTCAGATACGTTTGTGGCATATTACAGCGAGCCACATTTGGTCTTAAGATGGCATGATTACTGAAAGCGGTCCTGCCAGTGTATTGAACTTTTAGATCTCTTGACACGTAGAAAGAATTCTAAACCACTAGTCTAGACCTAGGCATAAAAACATTATGATATTATACTGAATCACAAATACCAAGTGAATAAAAAAAAAACGATTAAACAAAGTGCCATCCTGAGGTGCAATTAAATTTCAGTCGACGCAAAATGCGCTTTAGTCATGACATCTCGAGTAGATATATCTCAGTGAAAACCAATTTTGTATGTAAATATTTTTCCACACCACGTTAGTAAATTAAGACTACTGTAGTATTTGAGTAAATACTGAAATGGTTTTTCAGGGTCGGTTTTTAAATAAACGCTCCTTTAACTTATGAGTTTTATACAATGATTTCGTAGAAGTAAGAATTAAGTAGAATAACTTTTGAAATTACTCAACTTGAAATCTTAAGGCATTAATTCCGACTGAGTACGACTTTAAGCTGCAGGTAAGGAAAAAGCGTAATAAGTAAAAGAGTTATCTTGGGTTTTAACTTGCGCGATTTTTCATAAGTCGCATCTTCTGTAGTGACCCGAGTGGAAGTCACCCGGAATCGTTTCGGAAGCCCTTTCCCATTTAATTTTATGGGCAGCGCGAAATGTGTCTCCCGTATCCATCCGTATATAGCATCTTTTATTGTTTGCCATTTTTTCCGAGCTCGTATGTTGGCAGAAATAAAGGAACACGCATTGTGAACTCGCGCGAGGCGCCTCCCGGCCCACGTCTAGTTACCGGAACGTAGATGTTCTGGATTTTTCTATCGTTAAACGTTAGGTTTTAACTGTCTTTTTTTCGGATTTTCTCTGTTCGAATTGTTTTCGTTTCGTTTTAATGACTGCAATTTTTTTTCTTGTTTTGACATACAGTTGATTGCACTTCTGGCGTTTTTGTACAATTTGAATAATAAAGTGAATTAACAGTTGAACCTTAATGTTCAAGCAATAAAGTGAAATTAATTAATTAAATTTAATATTTAACTTTCACGTGTTATTAAGCTAGAAATAAAATACACTTAGCAAAAACTTCTCGAAGAGTATACTCGTTATTTAAGTCGAAAAGTATGTTACCTGATACGATAATTTTCTACAATCATGTAGGACAACACATAAATTAATTCAAGATTTATACTTAATTTTGATAATTAAATATCGTATTACGAGCAGCGGATTGTCAATGCATTGGTTCGCGCAGCGCGCCGAACGGACCACCTACTGCGAGCGCATAATAAGTAGCGTTCGCAACGTACGAGATAATGCAATAAACACTTGACACAATACGTACCTGACGTAATTAGAATCCGCTGTGATCATTACGTTTGCGCTGCGGGAATCGTGCTACTTCTTAGTAGGGTTGGCAGAAACAATGACAATGTCATGGATTGGAATTATTTATAGTGTTTTCTAAACTAACCTAACAGCCTAGATATAATCAAAGTTTATAAGATCTATATAAATTTATCATCATGTTTCATTGTAAAATACTTGCTTCTGTACATGATTCAGAGTACAATTAGGTAATAGATGTTTAGTTAAGGCGAATGTTTAATAGCTGGTTAACTACACCCTGTTGTCACAAAGCCTCCTTACTTTAAAAGTTATGGGGCCTCAATATGAACCGTTCAAACATCATTATTACTATGAAAAAAAAAATTAGCTCACTAGATAATCTCGTTAACCGTACAAGAATCGCGAATGAACGAATGAACGAACTGACGTGGCGAGGGATTCTGTGAAAGTTTCCGCTCGACGGTGCGACTAACTCACCGCGTGGCGCCGGCTGGCTAACTGCCACACACCTGATTGAATCCTTTGTTCAATGCTCTTTAGTATTTGACGTTTACTATAGAAACAAAACAAGTCCGTCATATGAATACGTTATAATAAGAGTCCCTAATGTTTAGAAAAATAATACACCTCTTACGACCTATCAACCGATTGTACCAGTTTTTTGTACTTTGTTTCGTAGGCATGCCATGAACTGTATTTTACCACATTAAATAAGCAATTTTTTATTATTTATCAATTCCCTGAATAAATATTTTCTATTGTTTTAACACTAACATATCATAACTATACATTAGATAAAAGAGTCGGGTAATTATGGATATTTTTTGCAATCCCTACAATGTATTGTGATAACTCGCTTGGCATGTTCGTAATCATGACGGTCTATCATACCAAATGATCTCTAGATCTGTTCCTGTCCGTGTCAATATTTCGATGATGTATAGAAAACGTCCATACGAGTGGTTATGTGTCCTAGAGTACCTATGTTTATATTTCCATTGCACCAATGACAAAATAATTTTTTTGTTGTAATTGCTGATGCTTAAAATTGAAGCGAATGCAATTTATATTTTTATCTAAATTAAAGTACATTAAGGTAATTAATTACACTTACAGCTTCATTAACGAATTATAAATTCAAACCTTACTGCTTTCAACTAAGGAAAATGTAATGTGTTATACATGTATACATACTTTTACATACATGATAATTTTACATTTAAATTTTACATAATGACATTACAGCACTGCGTGACTAAAGCCATGTTGAGAAGCGTACGTCTAGTTACGCTGTAACTTGTCCTTACGCTGTAACATGTACTCATGATGTAACTAATGTTTACGTGTAAACTATACTTATGTTTAACAAACGCTTGTGCTGTAACATATAATTGTAATGTAACGTTCAAACAAATGTTCATATTATTAATGTAATTAATTTAAACATACGTAACATCACGCCTGAAATTCCCGAAGAGGTAGGGGAAGGTGTGTAGTACACTCACGTTTCAGCAGTTGCGTTTACGTCCCATTATGGAATAGGTTGTGAGTCTATTGCCGTACATCGGGCACATTTCCAGACTGTCACTGCTAGAAAATCTAAATTGGAAAAATTAAAAAGTACCCGACGCGGGATTTGAACCAAGGTCCTAGCGAGCGGCAGTAGCGGTTGAGCGCAACCAACTAGCATGAATATGAACCGTGCAACTGACACGAATGACAAGACAATTAGAACATATTTATTACACTACTCTCTTTATCTCGATATTGCATATTCTCGAAATGCTTTGTGGCGGTCTCGTTGGGTGGTCTACATTCAAGTGTTGCAGAATAGCCAAGCTCTTCTGCAAATTTACACTTCAATGAATGCGGGCTTAAATGTGCTACCGAAGGTCGTTTTTCGTCACGGGCAAATTGTTATTATTAATTCACTATAGTATACGCTAATAAGTTTGCACTGTATGTAAAAACGGTAAATTCATTTCTATATTGGTATGCATTTTAATTACGTTTTATAATTGATAACGTGTTCTATGTATATTTAAGACTTAAGCGTGATCCAATATTAATTTGATCAAGAAGCTACTATAATTCTTTATTCTTTCAAACCGGACAATAGACAATACACAAATACACAGTCTAACAACGTTTAAATTTGCAATGAGTTTATAGATAATTTTGCTAGAAGACTACTATTCTTAACTCATTATAATATGCAATAAATCTCTTCTGACTATGACAGTAAATATTTGATTGGCATTTATTTCGAGGCTATGATATTGATAGTTTGCACAAATTATAATCTAAAATCAATAAAAATTGCATATTGAACCAATATCATAATAGACCTATTACTTTTTAATTTTTTGCTAGTACTCATTATATCAAGGAAGTCAAGTAATATATATTTTTTATTTTATATTGAATTGTTTATGTATTTTTTCTATGTACATAGTTATTATTCTTCTATACTTTCATTTCTCTATCTGCAGGTTGCCTGAAAGAGATTTCTTTGTTAGTGGTAATACATCCTTTTATATACTTAATACTCGATGTTATTCCTGCATTTATATATAAACAGCATACATTACAATAATAATATTATCCAAGAAAGATGTCGTGTATTGCACTCAATATTCTCATTGAAACTAGATAAATAGGTACATATGTATAAGTAGATGAAACTTGAAACCTAACTTGGTTACGACATTAGAAGTTGCAAAGTGCACTGGTGCTAACACGATTAGGCTAGATTGGATAACAAAGTTTCACTTCATAGTCAAATTGGTAACTTCATCTGCGAAGTGGTGGCGAGATATTCCGGAACATAGTCCAGAAGTTAAGTAAACTAATATAATATTGTAATAAATAAAATCCTAACTTTAACAATTAAAATTAGCCTAACATTTAAAAGTTTAATTTTCATCAATCCATTTAAACTTCGAAGGTTAACTGCTGTTCATGTATAGACATTTACTAATCGACGGAACGTCACCCAGCGCTGGCTTTCTGAATGCAGTGGTTTCCCGGTCTTCTTCAGCTAATTAAACGCATTGGTTGACTGAGCTCCCATTGTCGAGACATGGCAAGTAGTTCCCCCAGTTGTCAGTCATTCGAACGATGTTACTTGGCGTTGCCGATTAAACTTGTTAATTTTGACAACTACATAATGTCGGTGACTCTTGTTCAAATTTAAGTGAACTAGCCAGTTATCTAGCTAGAATGATAACGGTACAAAAATAAACTGATGATCAAGACTTTTTTAAATGATATGGACATTATCACCGATTTTTTTATTAACATTAACAAATTTTTCCTTGCTTTTGAACTCCAATATTTAGTCCTTTTGTACCTACTGTGTACTGAGTGATTATTGCATTATTATGCACTGCATCTTGCAATTATCTAGAATAAAAATAATTAAAACTATGTAGACCAAATATGACGTAACATCACGCTTGTAATCCCCGGAGCAGTAGGCAGAGGAGTATCATACACTCCTATAGTCTATGGCTACTTCTTTACGTCCCACTATAGATTAGGTGGTGAGTCTATTGTCATACACCAGGGACATTCCCAGACGCCGAGCCACTGCTAGAAAATCTTACATAAAGAAATCCAATAGTGCCCGACCCGGGAATTGAACTCAGGACCCCTTATACCAGATATAAGATGTCTTTGTAGTGGTATCTGAGAATATTGATAGTCATGTTGATAATCTACTTTGGATTCAGAAGGCATCCAATCATAACGGCGTCATAAAATCACAACTACCTTCCATAATACGAATTCCTGGTAATGTTTTGAATTTATATGCAAAATAGCTACCTGTTGTACGAAACTACAAGATAAAGTTTAATCAGAGCATACGTTAATTAATACAGTTAAGGTTGCAAACGTCATTTTCAAATTATAACTTTCTCAGCCGGAGTTGGGATACTGTCGCTGAAGCTGGCGCGGCTGTAATATTTAATGGGAGTAACTGAAACAAGTAACAGTTTCCCGTATACGAAATGAATATTGCACGTAGTTTTTAGTAGGAATACTCTCCGGTCCAGGTCGAATTATGGTGTCGAATAGGGTGGTATTTTATAAGCAAACTTCGATCTTAGTCGTAGGTCGATCATAGAAATAACGTAGGTATGTAAGTTGTTCAGCTTATATAACAATACGAACAATAATTATACAACTTATACACAATAATTACACAATAAAAACATTTATACAACAATAATTATACATCTTATACACACAAGATATTATATACGTTGATATTAAGATATAAGTTGATATTAGTCTCTTGTTATGTGCGATTTCTGCTAAAGCTTCAGTAATTTTCATATTTTTTTTACTTATTATGCATTTTGTAATATTTTAAGTTTGATTCCATAATAACACTTTTATTAGCTAGGTCCTTAGCTAATAAAAAATTAACTTTTATTTTAGGGATTTTTTTATAAATTCAGCGGTCACTGGACATTTATTTATCGTGATATCAATAATAGATGGGTTAAATTATAGTAAATTGTCAATTTAGATTTTCTAGTAGTGGCTCGGAGTCTGGATAAGTGCCCGGTATATGGCAATAGGCTCACCACCTATTCCAT
>DWFO01001396.1:0-16000 GCA_018246595.1 Mimoniades nurscia nurscia | reverse complement strand
CGACCCGGGAATCGAACCCAGGACCTCCCGTTCGGCAGTCGCACTCGCAACCAACACGACCAACGAGGCAGTCAAAAATAAAAATCTATTTAAATATATAATTATATGTACATATATATGTAGTTTATCAGCCATCTGGTTACCATACCATAAGCTCTCTTAACGCTTAGTTTGGGATCAGATAACCGTGTATGGAGATGTTCTGAGATATTATGTACATATTATAATTATTGTTGTTGTATCATATGAGTATCTACGGCTGTGGAACACGACTATTCCTCTATCAGTGTAAGAAGCGCGACAGAATCATAATGGTCTGTTAATGTGAGTAATTATAGTTATTGGAATTTCTATCAAGTTTTATGTAACTCTGTTGTGTACTAATGTTCCTATTTATCTATGTTAGTTATTCACGGAAAAAAAATACAAAAGTACGTTTTCGTTGGCATGTTTATGTATAAAAGTTATTGAATATTAATGTGGGGGGAAGACGGAACATTTATATCGTGTCGTATCCTAGGTGGCGGGGCCACGGTGACACACAAGCGTTATGACGGGGCCCGTATCTTTACTGGCTGTTGGGGGGCCCACCATAAAGGCTCGGTAATGGTCGTTTTATATGACACCGCTGTATATTTCAGCTGTTTACACCGCGCGACGATATTGAAAACGTATCGACTTATCTTTATGGCGATTATGGATTAGCTTATTTTTGCACTCATTTACATGGTTTCATCGCGTTGAAGTCGCGATAATTTTTTATTTGTGTGTCCATTTTTAGAATCTTCAATAAAATATTTATCGGTAATTTAAGGAACAAAATGTATTCGTTATTATTTTTACTTCGGAATCTTTTTATTCGCTATTTGTGTTATTTTAATTTGTGTTTAACATTGCTTATGGGTACTTTTATTTATTAATTTGTAAGTAATTCAGAATTCTAGGTAATGAATATTATAAATTCAAGTTATTTAAAAATAGTTTTGATCACCGTTATCATTATCGTTAGCCTATTACCTTCCACTGGACGAACTTCAGCTCTTCGCATCCAACCACTGCCATCCACTTTGAGTAAATCATAATTCCACCTAGCTGGAAGACATTCTACGCTACGTTTGTCAAATATGAATAAATAGAAGATTGTATTAAATTCCCACATTTCACCATTTACGTTTACGTTCCGCTATAGCATAGGGGTGAGCGTATTGTCATACATCGAGTACAAACATATAGCATAAACATAAATAATACCAGTTATCTTAATAATAGATTCAATGTGATGCTATTATGGTATAAAAAGGCTAGTTTTATTAACGCGCCCTTTTTAACTGTCTGGCCGTGTGTCCCGCCATGTTAGCTGAAGATGCGCACTACTACATATATTGCGAAGAATGAGGCGCGCAGTATTCATAGACGTTCTCATCGAACTCTGTACAAATTTCCTTAAAGTAATTGTACCCGAAACTTATTTAGGTGTCAGCGCTTGTATTGTAATTTATACAATGGCCATTTCACTGTCCGGAGTTCGTGTTATTTACAATCTCGTAGAAAATTACATTTGTTACGTTATTAGGCTTTCATTTACAACAGTATCTAGCGCAATTTCCTGCGCGAGAGGACCGGAACCACCGCCGGCTTCTTTCCCACTCGCCTATATTTTCTTAGAGATTATTCTTCTCGACGATCACTCGACGGTTCTAACCAGGCAGATAATGTGTTTTCTTTTTGATTATCCGGACTATGAAATATTGTTTAAACATACTTATATATTTTTTCTATAAATTACTCATCCTAAGCAACGGATTTTATGAATTTTTTGTCGAATTTAATTTTTTATTAAATTTACATATATGTCTTGATTTACTGATAATATTGCACGACAGATTAAAATGTGTTTTAATTTTATACTGCTCACGGTGTTTTTCTCGACGTGTTGTGTTCCACACCTAAGTTTTTTTAAATGATTTTTTTAAAATGATTTAATAAAATGTACTAAGTTACTTTAACCCTTGCATTGGAACATTATTGTGAACAAATGCAAAACAATCGATAGCCTTAGGACTACAATTCTTATGTATAGGTACATAGAACAAGCTCTTATCAATTCCCCGGTAGACAGACAGTGATAGAATGCTTAGAAATTACTCCGAGCACCGAACAGATCAAGCTGGAAATATTCAAGTGTGGGTATGTGAAAAATTAAAATAATACGAAATTATTAAAAAAAAGTAGAAAAAAGAAATCTGTTCAATTAGAGATTTTCTGCGCTCGGTGCACACTGCCTACCCTGTAAGTGGCACGGCATTATTCTGTAATAATAATATAAATATATAAATAATTACCCCATCATTTCATAATTAATGCATGTTGTACTAATCATCAGTATTGTGTATCATATCACTATTGTGTATCATTATCATTGTCAATAACCCTTTTATATTCTCACTGTACATTTCGTATTTCCACTCGTAATGAAAAGGCTAAAGCAATTATTACTTATAATCGCAAACTTCGCATTGCCATGAATAATTCTGATCATATACAAAACTTTTTTATCAGCGTCGCGTGTCGGCCTGTTTTCGGTTCAAGTTTATACATTGTTATGTAATGGAGTTTATTTTAAGAATTTTCCCCTTTTACGTGATTGTTGTTCTCTGTGAACTCTGGCCTCCTTCGCTCGACCCTGTGGGATCGCTCTTTATTTTCACTTTTATTTAACTTGTTACAAAGAACACAAAAGCGGGTATTTGTCTTTACTTATGCTCAAGAATTTAAATTGCTCGTATTAAAACACACACACACACACACACACACACACACAGACACGCGCACGCACACACACACACACGCACGCACGCACGCTCGCACGCACGTACGCACGCACGCACGCACGCACGCACGCACGCACACACACACAACTATGCTGCTGTTAATTTTATTGCATAATGCTTGTTTAGGAATGTCACTACAATTCTTTAATTTAATGCATTCACATCACGCCAGTGCGTTGTTCTAAGACTTCTGGATTCGAATTCCGGCTGAGTAGACACCTAGGCTTGGATTGAAATCTTCGTTTCATAATTATTACCGTACTGAAACGACTACGTGGCTCATGGAGTGTACATAGAAAGGGCTATATCAATGAAAATTAATAATTAATTCCAATCTCGTGAGTTTGTTTCTGCGGACGCTAATAATTCAGATTATCGAGTTGATTAAATAAGGTACGTTACATACTTAATAAATATATTCCAGATTTTGAAAATCAACACACACACACACACACACACGTATCGAAAATTAATTGCAAATATTTCGAGACGAATCTCTTTCGATACTATTTTAATCACGGCGGGAACGCGATGCGAAGCACTCCAACTGAAGGCTTGGAATGGTGGCTTTGACCTTACATTTTCCAGGTCATCGATTTGAGAGGCGTCGTACATTTGGCACATCCAGAGGTTGGACCGACGGTCGTTAAGGCGCGTCTTAGCCCTAAACTTAAAGTGAGAGCTCGATATTACTATATACAATTATTTCCAATTTTATTTCGTTTTCTTTTACCTCACTATATTGAATTGATTTTTGTGTCTATCGCCGCAAGTTGTATTGATTAAATGTAAATTTAAAATACTGTTGTATTGTATTATTATGTCGTGTAGTAAGCAAATAAATGCTCTACATAATGTATTTAAAATCGTTTATCTTTTCACGGCGAAAATAATTCATATGGCATAAGTAAAATTATATTGTTTTGAAGTGTGTATAAAGGATATTTTAAATATAGCTCTGGAGCTGCTACATCGCAACATACTTTTATAATAGCGAGATAATCCAATAGTTATCCATTTTTTGACAATGACGTACTTCAAAAGTTAATATTAATATTTTACTAGCAACATTAATACAGTCAGGAATTTATAATCAAATTTAAACCTATACATAATCTAAGCGATGACTTACTTTGAGCTCATGTATATAAAAGTACGTTTATATTTATCGAAATATAACGATAAGGTTATTTGTTTTCCTCAAAGGGCCAGATATATTCAAGTATCTACTTCACATCAACACCCCGTTTCCTTTTTTTGATTAATGTATCCTCATTAGGTATGGGATCCGTCTTGCTCGTAAATAGGCTCGCCTGGTATTCCATGGTGGTAGATATAATACATATAACTGAAGAGTCGCGGCAATATGCTATACTCTTCTGCCAGTCGCTTCGGAGAAATACAGGCGTGATGTTATTTTGTATTGTGTTGACGTTGTAGTAATAAATACTTTTAAAGGAGAGAGCGGGCTTAATACTCAGTTTCCGCCTCTAACTCTCGACTCCAACCAGCACTTGACCGCTTTCACTAGTTTACTTTGGCGGCTATAGAATGGCTGGCTGGCGCCCGCAAACCGAAGCCTACGCCCGTAAACCTTGGCGCTGGCCTTTTTAGAATTATTCTTCTATTAACGTAGAAAGAGATGGTTTTTTGCCACTTTTTTCACGAGCTCGCCCGCTACAGGCACCCAGTAATAGAAATAAGAAGGTCAGGATAGACTTCATTCGAATACGTGGCGCCAGAACGTGTGGTAGTTTTAGCTTTTTTTTCGCGACGGATTGTTTTAACTATGGTAAATATATCAATTGAATTGTTTTGGTTCCTGTTTTTTAATTTATTGATAGTATTAAGTTTATTAACAGTATGGTGATGGCCTCATCGTACAATATCATACGCCGCCTTAATTAAATTTAAGAAATAAAAGGGATACGTAGAGCGAAGTATAAAAAGAGAAAATATTACCTCTTAAAACGGAGCTTTTCCGTACCGGGGTATGTTTTACAACGGAGAGCGCTCCAGTCATTTTTAATCTTTATCTGAAGACCGTTTGCGTTTTGTGGAGATTAATATCGGCCTCGGTCCGTAGTCTCCGGAAATACTGCGAGGCGCTTCAATGTTCATAATATGTATGTATTTTAAAATTGAATTTGTGTAATCACTTTTATAATATCCATGGCTTACTTACATTGATATCGTTCAAATAGTGGGTATATTATAACATTACACGATGCCTATATTTTTCCGAAGAGGTAGGCAGAGAAATGTTGTAAACTCTGAAAATTCACCAGTTATGTTACACGTATCCGACAATGAAATAAGGAGTAATCCTACATATTACCATACACTGAGCACGAAGTCAAGACGTGGAACTGCTACTGGGAATGTCAAGTGAGAAAATCGAACGCAGAAATTGTTGATCAGCAATCGCGCTCGCAACCATTCGACAAACGAGGCAGTCGAATATTATACGTTAATGAAGTCTATATATATGTACTTTATGTATACACTGTTCGACAGACGGCCAAAGCTATAATATTTGCATGTTCTGTCTACGGCCATTTCATTGGAATATGCTACGAAGTTTTAAGCTACGCTACGAACCTACGACGTAGCCGGGCACTCAAGTAATTTATTACGTTTCAACTTTATGCGACTGAAATATAAAAGCGGCTGTAACTATAATATTGAGATATTGAATGAAGTTTTACAAAATTATGTGAAGAAAAGTAAGTGGAATAATAGTGTATGAAATATTTAATATTTTGTTTAGCGTTAAGGGCGAGATGAATATGTATGTTACATATTATTATTATCACTCTTCATCACTTTCTCACTTTGGTATCACAAATTATTCTGTTGTCGAGATTCTCAGGAGACAGCTCATAGGAAGTTTTCAGCAGGCGGCAATATTTTCTTCCGCCCCGGGTGGCTGAAACCCACTCTACGCCACTGAAGTTAAACATAATAAAGTGCTACTATAACTTTCAGTAATAGTTATATAATATGTGCAATGGTTAGACACGACGAATATTACTGATTCAAATCCCACCAATGACTAATATTTGCATAATGACTAATATGTATAATAATATGTCTAATTACTTTCACTACTTTGGGATCAAATACTTGTATTTGATTTATTTCAAAATGTAATTGTTATTATCCAGGATGATCTCTATCTTTGTTTCTGTATGCGAGCTTCACAAAGGGCTCAGTGACACAAAGCTTTAAGTGGCTCTATCCGAAGGAACACAACGAAATAATGGACGCTGTTAGCTTGTGAGATGTCCAGCGCAGAAGCGTTTCTTGGCCGCCAACTGCAACTTTAGTACGCCTGTAGTGTTATATTTACTTGAGTATAAATTCTCCGGCCACTAACCAATTAATGCAACCGTAAACTCCTTTGCAACTCTATGTTTCTAACTTCTATGTTTCGTTAGAATTCCTATATTTTCTTAATTTTAAATGTTTTAGTTGCTAATTTTAGTAATATTTGCTTATATTTGTTCTGTATTTTAATTAATCGGTTACGTGTCTTGAGCATTATCTGTACTAAATATGTATGATCTCAAATGACACATGCATAAGTAATATATAAATGTCTAAGAATTTGTCACATGGACATAATTACGTATGTAGATAAAGTATAACAAATCAAAGGTGGAAAATCATTCAAAGATTTATTTTCCAAGCAAAGGATTCGTTTTTGTTATCGTTTGCGGACCTGAGGTATTAGAAACTCATCATCTTGTCTCATTCTTGCGGATTATCAATAGAATAAAATAATCTCTGTTATGTAATAATTGTAGTATAGTACTTAAATGAAATACTGTACTGATGTATGTACGTTTCGACTCGACGTTAGAATTTCGAAATGTCACATCGTATAATACGTACGACGCTGTGTCACTTTGTTTCATTGCGATTGTACACGCATGCTCTATCTACACCATATACGTTTATTTATTTTAAATTCTTGATTATTTTTAACAATTCCTAAATAATATATTAAAAATATTGCTACTACAATAAATACACGCAGTGAATGTTTCCAGTCGTATTTGTTACTTGTGATTGACAGTTGAACTTCACGTGCGTTTCGTACACTACTAAAGCACATTAAATCATTTCATGTTTCTAGTATTCGGAGAACCTGGCCCGGGCCCCCGACGACGCTGTACAAACTTCTTTGACTTGCCCCGAGTGTAGTGGTTCCGCTAGTGGAATATTCAATAGGAGCGGTGTACGGATTAAACATTTATAACAATTAACTATGTATTAGCTGACCCTCGCGCCGGCATGAGTTGCGGTCGCCAACCCAGTCTATTCTTAGGTTTGCGTTCACCAAACCGCATTAGAAATTGACTTGCGTGACATATTGTTATAGTGTACTATATTTTTTACGATAGCTTCAAACGAGACATCTAATTCCAAAGGGTGTAAAGACAATAATATTTTCAATCGAATATCATAACACTTTAATTAGAGATCCCTTTTATTGTTTTATGTATAATTTATCGATCAAAATTCTCTTTTGTGCTAATAATTTCAAGAATTATTCCGATGCTGTTGATTGGAATCTCATTGCTGTGTACACTGAGTATCCTTTTTCTGTAACTCGGTGACGCCTGCCAATCATCAATTTGATATATATTTTGTATTGAAGACTGTTGGAATGTTCATCCGTTTTGAAATATACGGAGGTGAAAATGTGAAAAAAACTGTATTTTTATATAAAGTCAAAAATTTGTCATTTTATATTACGATGAGAATTTTTCTTATGTATAGGAATATTTCGTAAAATAATATTTTACAAAATGTATGATATTCAAAAGGCTAAGGTTGTATTTGTTTTAACTATTAAGTCATCATTAGGGTTTATAAACACATAAGTACTTGATTTTATTACTGTCATTGACCTTTTGTTGAGCCGTGCGTGTGCGCCACCCTGCGACCGTATCATTTCGGGGTTGGTTCGAAAAATACAATATATTAATACAACTGAAATATTTGTCATTGATTAATTTTCACGTGAAATACATACAAATATTTCAATTCATTGAAATAGAAAGTACCTAATAATTAAAAATAAATTATGTGAGCCCGTTCCACGTGGCGTTGTCCATGGGAGAGCGCACTGTGGAAGGACAGTGTTAATTTATTAAGAAGCTTCTCAATCCGCTTGCATACTGAACTATCTGTTTGCGTATCACCGACCTTTTAGATAGCATACCGGGCTGTCCAATGTTGTCAGCATGCCTCGCGGTCCGACGGCCAGCTCGCACGCCTCCTACACAGGTGTTTAATTGTTTCGTGTGAATTTGGCGTGTAATGTATTTGAAATTATCCAGTTGTGGCTTGACCTATATTGATATTGCTCTGCTTACTGGACATAGTTGCAATAGCGTTGTATAGGTAAATAAACATTGCGGAATGCATTACAAAATCTTTCGGATTATTTGAATGATATAAATAGACCTCTGTTTTTACCCTCATCCTGAGTGTCTGCAATCCAATTTGTAGATCACTATGATTTATCATCTATTTAAAATAATTTTTGACTTGAACGTTTTCAAATAAGATTCATCGTCATCTTCTTATGGCAGTCCATTGCTAGACATAGATGTCGGCAGGTCACGTCATACCGCGGTCTTCGAGGCCAGATTTAGGCGCCTGTTACGACACCTTGAAACCCGACACTGGTTCTGGGAATACATTCTTACTCCGGGCCCGACGCGATAATAAAATTCCAAAGAAGTTTATTTCAAAAATATTGATTTCAATTTAAGACTAGTGATAGCCTTATTGTGATAAAAGATACATTAGGTAGACAAACTGCCCCTTGATGGTGAGTGGTCATCGCCACTTAATAGACATCTGCAGCACTCGAGGAGAAAACGTGGGTAGTCTTGTCTACATTGAAGAATTCTTTTGAAGCTACGTTTGAGACAGTAAAGAGTTTCTAAAACACTTCTGGAAGAAGTTTATTCCACAACTTACTCGGACGCAGTGAATATTACGTTTAAAGTCATTTGGCGCGAAATCTCAGGTGGCCCAGTCGCTGTGAATGACATTTGCTTCGTCGTGTAGTGCTATGAAAAAAGGTCAAGATGGTTATCATTAAACATTTGCTCTAAGTACTTGAGCACATACAATGATTCTATCTCCTACGGTCACGTATTGTTCATTTAGCCTCATTTTCATCTTTTTGCGTTTAAAGCAGGTACTTAAAAATCAGCAGTCTATTTACTAATTACCTAAAACTTGTGCTGGATCATTATTATTATTATTATTATGCTTTTTCCTTTTTCGCATGGGATCGCAAGGTGACAATTGTCGAGGACCCAATTAGCTATGAAAGGGATCAGGTGCTTCTTGCGAATGATAGAATTAAGTTCAAATCTCGAATTTGGAATTCAAGGCGACGAAACTTGTTTGATATTGAAATTGTTAGAAATGTTTGATCCTTTTCAGGGTTTTTGCAGAAGAAAAAATTTAATGATGTCTGAATAATAGTATTTAAAGATGTCTGAATAATAGAATAAAGTGATAGCCTAGCCTAGTGGTTTGAATTTCGACCTCTCACTCCGGGAGACCGGGTTCAAATCCTAGCGCGCACCTCTTTAAATAGTGCGTTTTAAGTTTAAATATCACTTGCCATAACGGTGAAGGAAAACATGCACACAAAACAGGAAACCTGCACATCTTAGAGTTCATTAAAAAAATATTGTTCTCTAAGACGTGTGAAGCCTGCCAACCCGCACTTGGCCAGCGTGGCAGACTATGGCCTTGCCCTTCCCATTCTAATAGGAGACCCATGTTCTAGCAATGGAACGATAAAAGGGTCGAAAGAAGAATTTAGTAAAATGTACTATAAATGAAAAGAGAGTGAATCTCATGTGTCTTATAGGGAGCAATGGAAGAGAAAGATGTTAGGCTGAATCTATGTAAATCAATTACGAAAAGGACACGGAGACGTTGATGTAATGAGAATATAAAGATGTTAGATTTGAATTATAAACGTGGGAAGTGGTGATAGGTTACTTTATGCGTAATGTAGGTATATTAAAGATTATATGGACAATCATTCTCAAATAAAACTTCGATATTATCTCTAGTGTGTAGTAGTACTCACAGCACTTTTAGGGCAGGTGGCTTTTCATAAGCCAACCGAAAATGGAGATGGGACTAGATTAATTTTTCTACCGCAGAAGTACAACTCCTCTCCTTAATTCTCTTTTTTTTTGGTAGAAGAGAAGAAATATTAACAGTGTGACACTTCGAAATAACAATGATCAATTTGAAGAATTAAATGTTTTTTATCGCTAGTTCAATTGAAGCCCACATTTACTATTCAAAGCGACGTTTGATATTGAAATTGTTGGAGCTTTTGTTTCCATACCAACTACACAGAAGGTCTCTTTCTTCGGGCGTTCTATTGTTTTTTTGCTACGTAGATTTTTTTTTCACTTTAATTAGAATATTTACTTTAGTTAACTTTCCATTAGCTACTTGGTCATACGGAACTACAATTTTACATACAGTTATTATGAAATGAGGCGTTATTTTGTGTATACACCTGACTTCATTTGAAGCGAGAATAGAAACTTGAGTTTAACACGAACTTCACTGCTGCGTTGGTCGGGTGTTTGCGAGAGCAATTACCCATCGACAGGACGTAAACGGAACTGGTGAACCGTGGAAATATACTACACTCCTCTGCTTAGCTCTTTGTGGATTATAGGCTGGATGTTACATAGGTATAATGTTCTTTTAGTTATGTAAAGTCTGCTAACATATAACATATCAGATGAAACATAGGAGTATTACACTCCATTGCCTTCCCCTTCGGGAAAATACACCAATTCTTTACCTAAAGAAAGCATATTCTTTATTTTTTCTCACTTTCCTTAGACGTATTACGTGTCCAACCCTCCGCGGAGCACGGGGCGCTCGGATTCAATTTGAAACCAGCATTAAAATATCTGGTTACTACCGCCGGCACTCGTTATACGTGTAAATTACGATCTATCGAATTGCACACATCGACCATTCATACTTAGATTCAAATTATGGGGGTCGTGTTTTATGCAAGATCCATTTGAGCAATTGGAAGCTTGCTATTTTTAGTTTCAAAATAGGACTTTTAGACAACATAGTATGTAGTAGAATCGAGTCGACAGTGGAGTATTGGAATTCTCTGATGAAGGAGTTATGAATAGGTTTTAAAGTGTTGTGAATCATATCGTACACATAGTACCCACATTAGACGCTTTTGACATATTGATAATTATAGTTCCATTATTAAATAAATAATCAATTAAATTTTTTAATACCCATCATTAATAATTTTGCTTCACACGAAACAGTATAACGAACTCTACCATAATTTCAACACAGTGAAGTCCACTTAGCGACCACTTCAAACGCCACGAAACGATCGCGTTGGCCGCATGTGTTCGTACATCGGACGTGAAGTGTTTTTCTTGTGGTAATTGCGGCTAGTTATCGGCCGATAGCGGTTATCGTGCGTTCGGCGACGTGTTTGCACGCTGTAAATAGATTTGTAGTTTACGTCAATGAGTACCACTCTTTTGCATCTACATACATATTATGTGTCATTCATTCAGATACATGAATGGACTAGGTTGGAGGAAGCCTTCGTCAATCGGCTAAAAGATGTGTAGAAAATTATGTAGAGTCAATTTATTAGACTATTTTTACATCTTCGTATGTACCTACCTAATTGTTACTAGTTCGGTCGATGATCTGTATTAAAGGCTATGTTATATCACAATGATACAATGTTTGATTCAGAAATATTTTATCATATTCACGCTTCGTTTATCTAAGGATTCTAAGGCTAATTGATTGCTCGACATTTCCAAACAAAGGGTTGAATCGATAGCAAAAGTTTATATTAAAATGTAATATGCATAATTTACTTACTGATTGTATTATGAATGAAAATAAAAAGTGCTCCGTGCGGATGAGTTTTTTGAACGAGAAAAATATTAGTACCATAGCGTAACGTCGTCACAGAACTGTGTAACTTTTTCTTTTCATTTAGTTTTTAAAGAGCTCATTAGCAAGGAACTGCACGTAAAAAGTATTCTAATAAGAATTTGTCTCAAACACTAAAAGGATTTAGATCTTTTTGAAAGCGCAACTCTGTGGGGTGTTCGTGTCATGAATAATTTGTTTTGCTTAGTTTTTTTCCAGATCTATCCGCGTTTACGATATTTTAGATCTTTTATGTGAAGAAATAATTCGTGTTACTCGCTAGCTTTTGACCGATCGTAAGTTCTAAGTCCATTTGTGGAATATACCGTCTCCTGTACATTCTTCTACTGTATTTAATAGGAAAAATATTTATATGTAATTATTGTGTATCGCGTGGCAAGCGAGACGCTTGCGTGTAAAACACAGTTGGTGTTAAAGAAATAAATGATTACCTATGACTGTAATGTTAAATACAATAAAATAAAATACTACGTCCATTTTATGTAAAAACTATGTTAATGGATATCCTAGCGTCTGTTCATCAAAGTACCTCCAGGACCTTGATGTCAAAGATGAAATTAGAATATAGCTCACGGCGCATTAGCGTACGGCGGATTTGTCGTAATTTGAGACTATTTAAAGCTAGGACGACACCTACCAAAAGTCTTTGATCACGAGTAGGTGTGTAAAACGTACAGAAAAAAAGTGTATTAAGTTTTTAGGCTTATGACTCTTTGTAGGACGTTTCATGCCTCACTGAAATTCTTCATTACGCTGCTCTTATACATACATACATATGTATATAGGATACAACAAATACTAGTTATCCAATATGTTTTCTACATGACTGCCTCGGTTCAGAACCTGGTTCGGGAACTAATGGGTTTTTTTAACTTAGATTTTTTGGTAGTGACTCGGAGTCTAGATATATGCCCGATGTATGGCAATAGGCTTACCACCTATTGCATAGTGGGATGTTAACGTAACTGGTGAAACGTGCGAGTGTACTACACTCATCGGCCTACCTCTTCGGGGATTAAAGGTGTAATATTACATTAACATTTTCTACGTATTTTCTTTATGATTTTTACTGATTCGCTTGATCGAATTTGCTATGCTACAACAGCAAATTGTAGCCAGTGAAAATTACTAAACGAATATTCAGGACGATAAAAATAGTATCCATTGTATATTTCCACACAGCCCTCTGTATGTATACTTACTGTGCTCGATAGTGAGATGATAATGGGAGACAGTAACATGGAGGTAGAATAAAAATTACTTTTATAAATACTTAGCGCCTAAAGAGATTTTGTTAGCAACGTTCAAAATCAGCAAAATTCGTATCTACTATCTGACCTCCCAGTCTCCCCGTAACGACTTAGTAATCAAAGCGTATGTATAATCATAATAAGGATCAGCTTTGTAATTGTTCACGTTTGAACATAAACGCGTTCAAAGCTAAAAGGATAAAGCGTCTCGGATTTACACGGGTCGCATATGACGTTACAAGAGATTGCGAGTTTATCTTCGACCTGTCTTCCCATGTTTACCTTAATGACTCATTCAATAACACGTCTAACATCCGATTATTGCCAGGAAATATTTATTACGACCGCGCACTGGTTATGATAACTAACTAATCTGTGAACTAACCAATTTGTAACCTAAAGCTTCATATTAGGATTTTGTACTGCAAATGTCACTTGCAGGTGTAAGTATATAAAGACAAGTACGAAAAGAATTAGTATGAAGTAGTACAGATGAAACGGCAAGATTTGGTTTGCCGTCTGTACCAAAACTGTTCTGTTCTGTTCTGTCTGTTCTGTCCAAAGTAGTTCTGAACTGTATTCATTAGAATTTTTCAATAGATTTAAGTAAAGTCATACGTACATGTTTAATTGTTTAAACATCATTCCGCGTGGGTTAGCGATTTATAAATACATTTCAGATAGGTTACCTTTTGAAAAACGAAATGTATCGAACAATCCGCAGCAAAAAGAGCGTAAATCCCAAATCGGCAAGCAACGTCAACACCGTGCCGCGATTCGGCGTCCGTAATCGATTTTACATACTGATAGGTGCCCATTTAAAACGGAATTGTATTCGCCGGCTGCAAAAATACTTTTAGCGCTAAACCGTTGGCGGGGTTGACACATTCAAAAATATCCATGTCAACAATTTGCATTTCGAACGAATTCGTGTATCGCCGTTGTCCGGTGGAACGGAACGCCCACCAGTCACCGTTGGTCGGTTATTTGTTTTCAATTATTATCCATAATGGCGGCCGCAGAGGTGTGCGGGCACCACCAATATGCTGTGTAGCATTTCCGATTATTATTATTATTTTACCCACATTTAAAAGCTACAACCCGCAGTTCATTTCTAGGTTTTTGTATTCGTTTCTTTTGTTTTCTCATCTTTTAAACCGTCACGTTATGTGGAGTTAATTTAAATTTATCTACGGACATGTACACAGTTCATGTGTGGATGTTTACTTAATGTCATTCCCGTTTTCCACATGAGTAAACGCGTGACTAACATGTTTTGATCGTAGCATGTTGTGTAGTATTTGACCTTTTATAGAAAATTTTTCTTATCTTAAGTTCTAAAAATAAGTAGCTGTGTTATAAATAATTAATATTAATTTATTTTTGACGACGGAGCACTGTTCTAAATGAAAAAAGTTTTTTTTAAGACCACGACTTGTTTGTTACCAAGTTTTAATACGAGTACAATTTGGATGACCGTTAGTCGACGGCAACATACATCGTTAATTAACCGTAAAAGTATACAGATAATTTAGCAAATGATATTTTAATATTAAGGGTGGAAAGTATTACTGAGAATCAAGAGTAGGCATATACAATATCTTTGTAAATTATGTATACATACATACATATATCTAAGTGACATAATTCGCATTTATCGTAATACAATATTCAGAGTAGTAATATTTTTGTGTTTAATTTTTCTACACTATATCTCTCTTTTTACTTGTTCACTTACATTTACTGTCAACTTCTATTGTTCTCCTAAGACACTTATGATAATGCAGTTAGTTTTAGGAATAGAAATCATAGACAGGCTACACGGTCAGATACTTGGAAGACAATCGGGATTATATTGCATATTCATTATTGAACGCACGGTCGGCTAGCCGCCACTGAATATTGCATAAGCTGTTGTTTGTGGCCCTTGATGACTTGATCTCCGGATTATCCAAAGTGCACTCGACTGACATTAATTTGTCGAGCTTAAGTTATTGAGTGGATGATTGACTGAGGTCGTTATATCGGGTCACTTGTTATATGCTCTGCGGCGGCATAGAAACTAGTCTCTACAACATTCAAAAATCGCAATTCGTACATTTTGAATCTGCGGCGGAGATACTAAAATGAAACTATTTTATTGTAATGTCGATACATAATGTGAAATACGATATAGGTTCTTGCTCAAATAAAAGCAGTATCTATCGACTACTTATATACCCCGCCATCTTTCATGAATGAAATCTTCAGAAAAAAAGTGTAAGGAGCGCTCGATTCTCGTCACGTGCCCGCATGACCGTTACGTGAGTCCGTGGAATTGCGGGAGCGTTTACGTAAATGGATTTTTAAGCGGGAATCCTCCTCATCTAGCTGTCGGTTTCAATTTAGCCACATGTCACCTTTATTAGTTACGCGCGGCTAGGCCATGCTACGCTAAGCGCCATGTAGCAAAGCATACCGTAGCGTAGCGTAGCATTGCTACTAAAATTATGACTAACTGACGTCTTGATAGTATTTATTATAAAAGTAGCTTGTACCCGCCATATTATATTTTAATTCCAAAATAAAAAAGCGACACCGTCTTTAATTAAAATTATATCATATAACATTTTCTCAATAACAGCACTGCTTTACGTTACTTGTTTATACAAGGACTTTATTTATTTTTATAACATCGTTGTTTATCAAACTACATTACAGGGCTGCCAATTTATTAGAGGTCACAATTGAGAAACTGAAAAAAAATAAAGCACACCAAAGAGATGAACTTTTATGAATTGCCCTCTGAAATCATCAGTTCATTCATCAGAACTGCATCCAGTAGCACACCTATGGAGTTTCTTTTGCCGCTTCTTCTCCATAGCGAGGCATTTTTCGAAGCGATGGTAGTTTCAT